>PVHP010008569.1:0-52804 GCA_004024765.1 Zapus hudsonius | reverse complement strand
CCTCTATCCGTGTTGATAAGATGCTGCTTCTCTTCCACACCAGGTTAACCTAAACTGCTAACCTCACCTTCCTACCTATATTTCATTGACCAAATCTGCCATATTGCTATAAAGTTGAGCCAATCAAATGCTTTTTGGTGGATATTTTTATTATTGTAATATATTTATTTATTTATTTTCAAGGAGAGAAAGGGAGAGAGAGAGAGACAGAGAGACAGAGAATGAGCACTCAAGGTCTCTGAACCACTGCAAACAAACTCCAGATGCAGGCTCCATGGCATGTATCTGGTTTTCTGAGGGAACTGACCAATTGAACTCAGGTCACTAGGCTTTACAGGAAAGCACCTTAACTGCTGAGCCATCTCTCCTGCCCATTTGTGGACACATTCAATCTTATTTGAAAGTTGTTATTCAGCATTTTAGACATCTTATTTTTTATGCAGTCACCTGATAGAAGGTTGTGGGCCACCCTGGGTCTACCATGTCTCTCAAAGTCCACTTCTTTATATACATAATAAGTATATACACTGTATGAGCAAATCTTGTGGAAGTGTCCTATTTCCCTCCTCTCTGACCCTACCCACTGGGGTCCTTCCTCAGTGTGCAGACTGGATCTGTCCATAGGTTAGGGGGTTATGAACAGAAACAGAGGGGGCCAGTTTTTCTTTCTTTGTTTTTTTCTTTCCCCTTGTATGTTGTTACTGAGGGGATCAATGTCTCTGGATATTCTCCCCCACCATGGTTCTTACAATCCTTCCACCCTCTCTTCTGCTCAGTTCCCTGAGTCATAGTGGGTGAGTTTTAAGTCTGCTTTATTGTTGAGACCCTGGATTCTGATTGGTATTATTGGTGTCTGTCTCCATTGACTTTTCATGGGTTATCAGGCTTGCTGTGGTGATTGGTCTCCTGTTTGTCTCGTCACTTTCTCATATTTTCATTTGGGCCCTGTGTGAAGGCTAGGTGTGGTTTGTCTCCTGCCAGGATGTGAGCCATCATTCAATGTCTTGTTGGTGGAATTGGGTTGTCCCTGGCTCTCTCACTTCCTTTTGAAAAATACAAACAGAATCTCCATTGGAGAGTGAGATCAATATGGGTTAAATGAGACAACATTGATATTTTGGTTAGCTCCTAATGGGTGTAGCCTCTCTGTAGCTTTCTGATAGTGGGAATTTCCCCTAGGAGAGGCAGTCAGCAAAGGAATTTTGTAGAAAAAAATTAGGACTGACTTTGTTTCTAGAAGCATTGCTTTCTTGGTTGTCTCTTATGAATTTGGGCCATTCTTAGGCTCTAGGTGATAAGCTAAAATTATTTCTAGTAACTGACCTTGTTGTGACACTAACAATATGTTGTTTCTTCATAACCAAAGTAACTTTGATTTAAATCAGAAAATTCTTGTTTTTAGCTTTGAAATTCTCATATCAATAATCCCCCACAAATGGGGAAGAAGGTTGTCTCTGAGGTTTTCCTTCCTCACAGCTGATGATATAACCCATTTGTAGCATCTCATTTTATTTTCAACAAGGCAAGACTAAATGCAATTATACTAATTTAAATTTAACTCTATGTAATAGAAATGGCCTATCAGCTGTATTTAATATATCTTTAAGAATTAATGGCCTCCATAAAGTATACATGAAAAATTTAAATAAATTTACTAGGTAATTAATTTCTAAGAGTACATTCTATGCTTCCATACTTCCCTTTTTAAATCAGTACTCTTTTTAAAAAAATAATATTTATTTGCAAGCAGAGAGATACAGACAGAGAGAGACAGAAAAAGAGAGAGTGGGCAGCCAGAGCCTCTTGCCACTGCAGACAAACTCCAAATGCATGCACCACTTTGTGCATCTGGCTTTGCATGGGTGCTGGGGAATTGAACCTAGGTTGTTACACTTTGTAGGCAAGTGACTTCACCACTGAGACATCCCTCCATCCCTTATCAGGACTCTTAATAAGACTTATAAAGCAGGATTAGGTCACTTTAGAGCTCCTCATACTACATAATTTAATTATAGAAAACATACATCATCCATCCATCTGTGTGTGACACTCAGATATTGACAGTACCTAATTTCTGTATTTCCTTAATCATTTAATGAAATGTGTATGACAATTGCTGAAATGAATGTTGTTTGGTTTGTTCTTTCTTGTGATTTTTCACTAGGGTGATGCCACTGCCCCTTCCTTTCTCCTTGCTCTGAAGTGGGATGTCCTTTACTAACACACACACACCCAGAAGAGACTGCTGTCATGCCATGTCTGGCTCTGCTTGGCTAGATTTCTGAAAGATGCAGAGCACAGCTCAACCACACTTGGAATTTTTTCCTAAGACTAGCCGCTGGAGTTTGAGATGCATGAATATCTATTTACTAAAAAGTTCAGATAACTGCAGAAGAGAGTTTGTAAAATTTTGGCCAACTTTAATTTTTCTGAGAGACGAAATATGCAAGGACTCTAAATTCCAGGTACTTCCACCAAAAACAGAAGTATTCTGCGGGTACCTCCTCCAAGCTCACATCTCTCCTCCTCTCAGAGGTGTGTAAACCTTCTCCCAGAACTTACTGATTCAGGTCATTCCCTCCATATTCACTCAGAAGGATGTAATCCCATTCAAGTTTTATTAAACATTTGCCTCATGTAACTTTAGCTCTATCTCAGTCAGTTATTACAAGGTCAAAATAAAGTATACCAGATATTATGAGGTCAAAATAAAATATACCAGTTATTACAAATTCAAACTAAATATACCAGTTATTACAAGGTCTAAATAAAATATACCATTTATTACGAGGTCAAAATAAAATATGCCGATGGCTTAATCGAGTACCTGTGCTGAGTGTGTTTAGTGTATAATATCATCGAAAAATCATCATTATGTTCATTATTGCATCGTCAGCAAAGTTGTCACCACCATCACCATAGTTCCCATCATGCATTGCCAGGACCATCATTTATAGCAGAAATTAAGAACATGAATGTAATCTGTAAACCCCTTGATTGTATCTCCTGCCTTTCCTACCCCGTGGCCATATGCAATCTATTTAACCTGCCTACGTCATAGTTCTTATATCAATAGGACCCCTATCACTGAATGGATATAAAGACTCATGGCTTGCTGTGATCCTGGAAGCATTCTGTCACAACGCTCTATTGTCACAATAGACAGTGATAGTAATTCACAGACAGCGCTTCACAAGAAATTCTTGTCAACTCAGTCACCTTCCTCGGATTCGTCTGAAGAACAGTGAAACCCACCACTGCTCACGGTCAGTGTGTTCATGAGACTAGGCCCCACAAGACAAAAGAAATAAAGCAAACAGTTAGCTTTTCCTGAGCAGCATTCTTACCTTGAGACTCTGGTCTGCTTTTTCTTTTAACCGATGGAACTATTAAGGTAAGCACATCTATCAAAGGGAAATGTGAACTTGGTCTTTCAACCACCGCCTCAATCTATACTGAGAAGAGGAGAACTTTTTTTTTCTAATTAGCAGGGAGCCAGTCTGCTCTTTGAGTCAATGGATCCATATTAGTATGTGGAAAAGCATTTGATTTCTTTCCTGCCCCACCCCCAATGGGCCTACCTGAGTCATAAAAGAGATCTATTAGCTTTTAATGGGTTCTTCCCTGCTTAGGAGGGAAGAGAGTTCCACTGAGCCCAGTTGCTCAGGCTGATAGAAAAGAGGCCAGGGATGAAGCAATCATGATTTTCCCTAAGAATATCTAGAAAGACATACCAATGGGAAATGCCAGTGTTTGAAACGTCTTAGATTGGTTTCTCTCTTCTTCCTGCAGGACATGCCTGCCCTAAACAATTACTTTCCATTTGAGTGAACTATAGTATGTTCTCGCCTGGCTTAATCTCAAGAATTTAAACCTCATAACTGTGTTATTTTCATGATCACAAAAAGATTTTTATATTCACAAAACTGTTTGTTTTTGCTTATTTTTAAGAACACATAGCATTGTTGTTATGAGAGAGAGAATGCATATATGTAGAAGCCAGGGAACTACAATGGAGCCATTAAGAGGAGGAAAAAATTACAAGGCTTAAAGCAAGAAGGGTAAGAAAGGTAGGAAATCTTAAGTGATATGAAAGTGGAAGGGAAAATGTCCGGCATGTTAGAGGAAAGGAGGTTAGTGTGGTGGAGAGATGAAGCAGAGGAGGGGGAGGGGTAACCAAAACTATGTATGTATATTAAGAAAGAATAATAAAACGCATAAAAATAAAATGAAGAAAACCTCAGCAAACAAGGAATTAAAAGAAATTTTGTTCATCTGAATATATATTAGAGACATAATAATACTAATGTAGAGACCACAGATAATGTTGAATTTGTCAGAATTTCACCTAGAGAAGATAGAAGATGGTGAGATGGTATAGTAAACAGTTCCATGTTACTGGGATGAACATCCAAACCAGACATGGTTTATGGGAGGAAGAGGTTTCTTTCAAGCTTACAGATCAAGAGAGAAGTTCCATCAATGGAGGAAGAAGCTACTTGATTCCGTACATCCAACAGAGAGAAAAACCACCAACAGCCAACAAATACCATAAAAGCATCCAACGGAAGCCAGCATAAGCAGGACCCCACAGCTCACACTGTTCTTCACACCATTTGACTTAAATTCAGATCCAACCCCAGTGAAACCTTTAGGGCTGGACTACAGGACTCTGCCCCCAGCAACACCTCCTCTACTTGGGTAGCTGGACACCCAAGCTACAAGCTTTAATAAAACACCTGAGTCTATGTACAAATATATTCAAATATACACATATATATATAACATATAATATTAATATATTCAAACCACTACAGTTATATTTAACCAGTCTATTCTTTCAAACCTACTGTATGTCATATATGTTCATTCAGAGTAAATCAAGAAAAATAAAAAGAGAAGACAGCAATACATGCTCTATTTGTCTAATGTCCTTTTTCCTATTTTCCTTAGAGACATAAAGAGATGTGTAGAAACTCATTTATTTTTTTTTAGCATTGGTAAAAACACCCTAGCTGAAGACCTTACAATAAACTTTGTCTATAACATGTAGATTAGCTATACTGATTATGTGTTCAAAAAAAATCAAGTAAAATCTTTGACAGTGAATTTCAAATGTAAATTGTAATCTTGTCTTATTCTCTTCACTACCTCCACTGTCATTAACACTTTGAGCTGTAATTTACTTTTCCTTACACAAATTGTGATAGAAAGCATTCAGTCACTGAGAGAATGCAGTTTGTGGAATGGAAGCCCAGAGTTATTTGCTTATGAGGTAAAAGTATATCTTTGAGTGTTGCTTAATAATCTTCTCTGGTTTGCCAGGTGTTCTAACTCAGATTTACTCCTGACTGGCTTTCATTTGAGCACAGTGCCAAACGAGGAACTTGTCCCCATGTTTCTCCATGGAGCACTGTGACACAATACATGTGGTTGATTGAATAAAGAAAGACGACATTTGTATGATTTTTCAGCGGTACTAATGGTAGGCTATTTTGTCAAACCATATTCTCAATAATACCAATAGATTGCGTGCAAAGCTTAGGTTAAATTTAGGGAATTTTTCTCACAGTATCTTTCGAAATGTAATGTTTTATTGGCTGTATATCCAGTTTGCCTATTTCTTTTACAGGCCATAAGCCTTGTATAACCTGATTCTTTCACAGATTTAAATATCAAAAACTTGATAGTCAAGAATATACTTGATATTTTCAAAATTCCATTTGTTGCTAAATATGTATGTATTTGTTCGCAGTAAGAGTAATGACTCTTCTCTGATACTGACAGAACACCTGGCGGCTACAACCGAGTCTTGTTGAGATCGTGTGGGTGATGTGTGCAAGCCATTTGACATTCATTTCTCTGGAAGGTTCCATTCTTCACACGAGAATAAAATAAGACATACATGTGTGTGGACATTAAAATGTGTATAATTTTTGCCATTATCTGTGTGACACACTCCATAGTGTGTACTTATGAGTCCTTATGAATTTCTGCATTTGATGTGTCTGTAGATTTCTAGAGTGAATGAGATTTTATGGGTCATAACACACAATCAGCCTATTAACCATGGATGACTATAAACACGTGTAATTGCACCTAAATCAAAGGACAATAAGATGCTGGATATTCCCAAGAATTCGTTTAGAGATGGAACTTTACTTGTGCTAGATAAAGTATCTTTTCCGATCTTTTACCTTAAGCCTTTTTCCCTTTTATTCTCTAAGCAATAAAACTGTGATGAAATGTTGCTGTAGCCTCTCAGATCTCAGATATTCCCACAAGACTTTTACAGTGATTTATTCATGAATGAAATGGGCTTTGGCTTGTTTGCTGTTTGTTCATTTGTCTTGCTCTTAATAAAGAAAGATAGGCATTAAATCTTACTTGATGCATTTTCCTTAATCTATATTTGGGGAGGGGGTACATTTGTGGTCTTCAAGTTTTCTTAAGATGATTAATACCTAAGGATCATTAGAGAAACAATACCGAGATTATTATGAACTCATTGTTATTCTGATATTATTAAATTAGAAAATTATACTTAAATAATTTTAACATCCCAGTCTTGATTATTACAAAGAAATTTTAAACTGCCTTGTAAATTAGTAGTGTTAACCATACAAGATTACAGGAACTGAGGACTTAAATAAAGAAGCACATGGGTGAAACAAAAAAAATGAAAAAAATAAATATAATATCCCTGAACTGATAACGTAACTCCAGAAAATAATGGAACTGTTGCAGAATGTGGCTTTATTCAGCTGTTGGGGATGAGATAGCCCAAGGGGAATTAAAAAGCAAATGGGGTGTCACAGGGTGAAGGAAGGACTTTGTGGTTCAGCACAGGTTTCAAGTTTTTGTCTTTAGTCTGAAAATGTGGAAATGGCATCTGGAGATAATCCTGCTTTTTCCTGCATCTTTTTCAGTATCACTGGTACAATTCCATCCCATGGATTGCAAGGTTGCTTCTCATAGCAGTTATTTCATTGATCTTTCTTTTGTTCTTTGGTTGAAATTCACGGATGGAGAAAGTAGCCAGTGAGACAGCATCAGGGGAGGAGACACGTAAGCCAGAGACCAGCGTGACAAAGAGGTTAAGGGTCAAAGGTCATTGACCATGGAGATTCACCATGTTGTCTGTCTTTAAATCCTCTCCTATATCTTTCCTGAAAATTGAATATCAATATGTGATCATTGTGAATCAAAAATATTGATTGTGTAATAATGTGAACAGTATAAATTCTTTGTTATGTTTTGTCAAGACTGAATTTTACAGCTCCTTTTAATTGCATCACATAACCAGGGAGATTATTTATAAGATTATTTATGAGAATATATATATATATATATATATATATATATATATATATATATATATATATATATATATTACATTAAAGTAGGTACTGATGCCCCAACAATCACACAATGGAGATTCTGTCTCAGTTCCTGGAAAGAAAACAGGGCAAAGCAAAGCTAGCAACCAGTCATGGAGACTTTTCTTCCAAGAGCCTAACAGAAACCACATTCATTTCTCCCCTTATAGTCAATGTTCATTAATGACATAGATGTGATTTCACATATAATTTCAGCAAATCCAAATCATAGGTCAGAATGGACTGGACTCATTAGTGACTTGGGAATTAACCTCTGGTTCAGCGTCAAACAATGGTCATGGTGGTATCTAGTCTCACTCTCAAAAAAGACCTCAAAATAGAGGTTTACCTACAGAATAGCACAGGGTTCTAATTCACAGCCTGTTCACCAGCTGTCTACTTGCCATTCCAGTTCCCTTTGAAGGAATGACAGTCCTTGGCATCGAGTGCTTTCTTTCTTTCTTTCTTTCTTTCTTTCTTTCTTTCTTTCTTTCTTTCTTTCTTTCTTTCTTTCTTTCTTTCTTTCTTTCTTTCTTTCTTTCCTTCCTTCCTTCCTTCCTTTTATTTGAGAGAGAGAGAGAGAGAGAGAGAGAGAGAATGGGCATGCCAGGGCTTCCAGCCACTGCAAAGGAACTCCAGACACATGCACCACCTTGTATATCTGGCTTTACCAGGATCCTGGGGAATCGAACTCTGTTCCTTCTGCTTTGCAGGCAAATATCCTAAATGCTAAGCCATTTCTCCAGCCCCTAGAGTTGCTATTTCTGCTCTATATGACTAGCAGATATGCTATTGCTTCCAGAAAAAAAAAACTCCTTCTTGTCCACTCACAAAATATTGCCTTAGAACTCATTATTGACACAATTTTGGAACCACAATATGGCAAATACCTTTTGAAATTGAGTTAGCGTTTATCAAACTGTATACATCATTTCTTGATTTCCTTAGGAAATGTATTTTTTTGGAAATAGAACATTAATTAACCTGGAATGAGTTAACTGGTTAACTCTGGAAATGATTTCAACTCTATTCTTGTTTAGAATAACTAGACTGAACCAGAACCTCTCTGGGCTTCTTGCTGTTGAAGAAAATGTATGAAAAAGATGGTAATTTAGCACTATGTGCCTTATAATTAACTTAATCGTTATCAGCATGTAGCTATAAACCAAATACCAATTAGTCCTATTTGTATATCCACGGGCTTTTCTGCTTGTCTTTGAGTTAAAGTTTCTTATTTGGGCAACTTACAGCCCCCCCAGTGTGCAAGGGAAAATGTTTTTTATACATTTTAAATGTGCAAATTAGCTGCATATTTAGTTTCCCTATGCAAATGAGCTGAGCTGATAAGTTCTTATTAGTAAAAGACAGGTTTTGTAATGCTTAAAATTCAACAAATGTAGGAAAGAAATCTGTGAGATGTTCCAGTAGTCCAGGAATGATGATTAGGTCTTGTGAGAGATTCAGTTACTGTTTTACAATCATTCCATCCTTACAGCTTCCTTATTTAACAAAGGCCTACTTTCATACGCGAGCGTGTGTGTGTGTGTGTGTGTGTGTGTGTGTGTGTGTGTGTGTGTGTGTAAATACATTTACATGCATATATACTATATTAGTCAGGGTTCTCTAGAGGAAACAGATTTGACAGAATGGATTGTAGTAAAAGGGAATTTATTTGGGTAGTTTACAGCAGTCCAACAATAGCAGTCTGCAGGCCCACAGGTGAAGAAACCAGTAGCTGTTCAGTCCACGTGGCTGGGGGCCCATCAGTCCCAATCCAGCCCAGAAGGCCTGATGGCTCCCTTGGGAGTGGCTGCTCTTCAAGTCCACGATGTGAGGCCGAGGAAACTGGGTTCTGATGTCCAGGAAGGTTAGGAAAGCAGGATGCGAGTGCAAGTCACAAACAAGCACCAGCAGCCAACAAGCAGGGAGGCCAGGAGAGAATTTCTTCCCCTTTATATAGCCTTAGGGTGGGGTCTTGCAACCCTTCCCCAGACTTAATGACTTCCTGAGTCTCTTGAATTTCCTTCCTGCACTGCCCACACAGGAAACAATGTTTACTTCTAGCTTCTTTGAGCTTCTTTACATCCTGCCCCTTGCTGAGAGCTGCCTTCCTGCAAACATCCTCAGAGACCTACCCAAGATTATTAAAAAGATCAAGTTGACAACGAAACCTAACCATCACATATACTTATATATGTAAAAATATGTTTATATATATTTAGATATTGCGGTGGTTTGATTCAGGTGTCCCCATAAACTTATATGTTTGAAAAATTGATTTCCCGCTTAGTGTTCACCCTGTAGTTCTAAAGTGCATAACAGTTATAAATATTAAAGAGATACCTGTGGAGATGGCTTAGTGTCTAATGTTGCTTGGTTGCAAAGCAGGCTGGCCTAGGTTCAACCCCCCACCCCCAGCATGCACATAAGGCCTGAAACACATAGTAGCCAAGATCTAGTGTTCAGTGTGAAGCGGCAATGCTCCCTCCCCCCACTCGCACACACATAAATAAATAATTAAAAATATAAAACATTCTCCATAAAATAGGGAATAACTATTTAGAAAATTGAGAACAAAAACTTAGATAAGTTAAATGTGTGCCATATGTTTTGTATTTATGTATATTTTTTCTGGAAGTTATGAAACTTACACTATTGGTAAAATCTAATTTTAAGATAGTACCTATCAATGTCTGACTATTACAAATTCTAATTAAGTGGGTGGGATGGCTATGTTTTATTGTCAACTTGACCTGTTTAGTAATCCACAGTGATCTTGGGTGGATCTATGAGGTTGCTTAGAGGAAGGATTAACTAAAGGATGAGGTCCCTCCTCCAGAGTGAGCAGAATGAGCCCTTCCCAGGAATGGGAGGGTCTCTCAGTAGGGGCAGGATGTATGGAAGCTCTCCAATGTAAGGGAAGCTCTTACTCTTCTTCCTCCTCCCCCTGTTTGCTGGTCTGTTTGTGTGTCATGCTAGTGATGGCTTCTTTCTCTCTATGTCTGGACCTGTCGAAGGGACCAATCTCTTTCACCATTATGGAATGTCCCCTGGATCTATAACTTTAATAAATCCTTTCCTCCCATAATTGTGCCTGGTTTGGAGGTTCATCCCAGAAGCATGTGGCTGATGGGTACATGGTGTGAAATGAACAATTTCTAAAACTATTTCCTGATCTCATGCATTATGGTTCTGGAGAATAGCAAATGATATTTGCTCAGAACAACTGCTCATCAAACATGCAGTGTTTTTTATGAACAAGACGATGTAGAAAATCGCTAGTTTTGAAATGGGATCTGTGTGATAATGAGCAGGTATCTTACCCTCTCTTATCTTTATTTTCCTCAACCATAAATGGTAGTTGACTCTGACCCTGCTGCAATTATAAGAATGAAATAATAGTGAGAATTTGGAAATTTCCAGCACTAGCCTCTGTCAGCTAGAGACCTAAGGCACCTTTACTGGTATTTTTCACAGTTTCCTGCACAGAGAACTGTCATGCCACACCTCAGACCCCATAGAGACGCAGGCAATTTAGAGTCATAAAATGTTCAGGATGGTGAACAGAGATTTAAATATGAACAGAACATGAAAACAATGGGGAAATGACAGTACATTACATCTACAGTAATGACTGGTGCATCTTTTCTTGGCATTAGATAAGTTAGACATATAGAGCAAATGAGAATAGTTGATATTTTATTTATTTATACATTAATACATTTGCAAGGAGAGAGAAGGCAGTGGAGAGAGCATGGGTGCATCAGGGCCTCCTGCCATTGCAAAGCATCTCCAGACACATGTACCACTCTGTGAATCCAGCTTTCCATGGATATTTAGAAATCAAACCTAGGCTTCTTATTTTTAAAAACACCAAGCAACTGTTTTCAAAGTAAGAATGGTAACTAGCATTTCCCAATCACCTTCTAGATCCCCACAGAAAAACTTTCAGAGTAGGTGTACCCACCTACACCACATTATGTTGGTAAGAAAACAGAAGGTTTAAGATCTCAAATGGGGACCTATTGAGCTCAATGTATACTGAGAACCCACAATCAGAGCTAAATCCAAGCTGGCTGTCTCCTCGGGACAGATTCTTTTAACAGCACCTTGACTTTCAATGACACAGTCTACAAAGCCTTCAAATTAACCAACCACCATTGCATTCACAACTTCTAGGAAAGTGAATTCATGTGTTAAAATTCAGGAAAGCAAATCAGAGGCTGGGAATGGGAGAGAATATGGCACTGCTCAGAGATGTGCTAACCCTCTCTACTTTGTGCTTTGTACTAGAGAGGACATGGGCTCCAATATTTTGAAACTTGTTAATTTAGGGGCAAGACATTCAATCTACACAGGATAAGTCAGTGAGACAGAAACCAAAGATCTTCGACACAAAGACCCCTAAACTCACAACCTTAAAGCAGCCTTAAGACTCATCCACCATGAATCAGGGAACTGAGCGGAAGAGGGGGCGGAAAGATTGTGAGAGCCGTGGTGGGGGAGACTGTCCAGAGGCATGGCACCCCTCAGCAACAACACACTTAGGCCAGGAGAACCGGGCTGAGTACTAGGCTATCCAGGGCCCCCTGCCACAAGGACTGATCCAGATGGCCCAAGGAGGAGGATATCCAGCTGACTGAGGATGGGGGGGGCGTTGGGGAATTGGAGATAACAGCTCATTGTTTGCCCACTGAATAATGTAACTCATTATGGACAATAAATATATATTTAAGACTTAAAAAAATTTAGGGGCAAGCCAAAAATGAATAGGTCATTGGATCATTCAGGTCAAAGATAACATGGTTAGCATCGGCAAAGATGGGAGAAACTTTGCTGTGACAGTTTCTTTGCATGATGTCATTTGGGTTTTGTTCATAAGGTTTTTTAAATGACATCTGTTTATTCATTTGTGAATAAGACAAAACGAAATTCTCTGCACTGGGTCTCCCTGCAAGTCCCTGAAAGGAAAGTCCTTTGTAAGTGATGATGTGTCAAAAGTCACAAAAAACTGTTAAAATCCTCCTTCTGCTGAGAAAATAGTGTCTTGGATGGAGATGAGTTGGCCATGTATTAATTCCAGATGAGAGTGGTATTTCTGTCTCCATTAGCAACAAACACCCCAGAGAATGAAATGTTTAACTTAAAGAAAATATTGTTTGTGATCAGAAAGGCAATTTTCTCTAGAGAGACCAAAAATGCAGACAATTTTACAAGCTGAGTAGGTCTCAACATCTCTGTTCCCAGCAGCCTTCTGACTCCTTCCATGCAAACCCAAGGTGGCTGACATAGAAGTCTTACTGTTTTTTTGTTTATTTTGTTTGGGAAGAAATTTCTTCAAGTTTTAGCAATGCTCTTTAAAGAATTGTTGTTCATAAAACTTTTAGAAGAGACTAGAAACAAATCAACATTTTTCTTACAGGTAGATTTTCCAATTTTGTCCTTGACGTGAATTTGTTATAGAGTTCCTATTTGTACTCTATCTCTGGACCCTGTTCTCAAATCAGGAAAGGTCCCCAGAGTTGACCACTGCATTCTACAATTAGGGGGTGTGCTTCGCAAAACTGATGGTGAAATGGGTGATCACATCTACATTGACGTCGAATCATGAAATTTCAAGTTACAAATTGTAAAAATGAAGGTAATAAATGGTTAAAATAATAGTATATGATAAATATATGCTGAAAATAAAAGGTTACAGGCACATTATAAAAGGAAAAGAACAAGAAATTGTTTGGCTTAGAGCAATAATCTTACATGTCACAAACCAGCAACCTGTGCAGGTCTCTAGCACAGCAACCTGTCTATCACGCCTGAGATCTCTTCATGGCTGCAATCATCCTGCCATTCAACCAAGACTGACCAAGGTCAAAGCAATGATGTGATTAGTGCTTGGGCCTGGCATTGAGCACTGAGAATGTCATGGTCTTCTATTTCAAGCTTTACCACAGAACCATCCCAAGGGACTAAAACAGGGCGCCCTTCCCTCAAAGTATAGGTACTTTACTTCCCAGTTGCTGAGGCTTCATGGCTCCTGTCTGAGTGACTGTCGTACTACATGGCGGGGCCTTCAGTCACTGATCATGCTTTGTCTCCTTGCACGCTCAGCCCTCGGACACATTCACACACTCACACAAATGCATTCTCTATTGTCACATCTATTAATTTCTGGTAAGTATTGTTTTTCTCTTTGGTTTCTTCCTACCCACAACAACAATTTATTTGATTTTGAATAGAGTGCTCTGTGCTCTTGGCTTTTTCATGTGGTCGCATCTTCTAAGCCAGAAGGTTGATAAGACCTGGGACTCCAGAAAAAACTAGAATAGTGTCCATTTAGATTATTGATATAATCTGAATTATTAACAGAGGACACATTGACCTTCAATTTCAGCATCTCTTGCTAACTACTAATGATATCTTGTAGAGGTCCTCCCTTTCAGCTTTTGGAAAAACTACTATTTCATGTTTAAGAAGTCCAATCTGAGTGAATCATGTTTATTTTTTTTTCTTAATTTCCCACACAGTTTAAGGCTTCCCTTCTTCCTTGTACTAAGATCTGAATCTCAATTCCTGGATATCCACATTGTACCAGGAAGAACTTATCAGCAGGTCATCCCCCTGTGAAAGAAAGAATGTCAGGCAGATACAAAGTGAGGAAAAGGAAAAAAAGTCAAAAACTTTCTTTTTTGTTGCTTTTTTGTTGTTGTTGTTGTTTTGTTTTTCTGAGGTAGTGTCTCCTCTGGCCCAGACTGATCTGGAATTCATTTCTTAGTCTAAGGGTGGCCTTGAATTCACAGAGATCCTACCTCTGCCTCCCCAGTGTTGGAGGTGACTTTGCACTCAGCTATGAGGCAGAGACTAAAAACCACCATAACTTCTCAAACAAAGCATGGTTGGGGGCTATTCTTGTTGCTGGAGAATTTCACCTGTTAGATTTTCAACAGAGGTCAGGCCTGGTTAACTTACATTGCACACGGAGCAGTCTTGAGTCCCTGCTTTTGGAAGAGCCTTTCTTTCAGGTAGAGTGAGGACATCACCATGCTCGCCATCATCCTAACCACGCTCTCCTCTGTGGGCTTGGCTGCTTGCTGCATTCACCATTCTATCTCCTGGAACCTGGGTCCGACAAACCTTGAGGGACGGCTCCTTCCTCCTCTCTCCCAAGGCAGTGGTAGCCAACACTTTAAAGAAGGAGCCGAGAACATGTTCCAAACAGCCCACATTTCTGACCAAGGTCAGTTCTGATAAAAATCTGTTGTGGTGTATTTGCTCTGGAAGTCCTATGAGCTGAGGCTGGGTTGTTGCACTAGGGTGTTGAGCTGACTTTCTTGTGAGCATGGTTTGCTTTATATAGGAATGCCTCTCTCCTCTCCCACAAAGGTAGGACTTGAAAGATCTCAGAGCTCTAAATGAGAAGAAACTATTGAATATACCACAATGTACTATTTATGTGTTTAGCAGGTCTTTTTTCCTCTATACACTTAATTTTTCTGTAGTAACTATTGCTATTCTTTGTTTAGCGCATGTATATTCCTTGTAGGTCATGTAGGTATGCTGATTGATGGATACCAGGGTGGTATGCAGGGTGATGGAGCCCAGGGAAGACTTTTCTCAGCCTATTCAGAGAGCTCTGCATTCTCTCATTGCTTGTACTTTGCGACATTCACAGCAACATTCATCTCGGTAAATTACATTTCTTTGGCTGCATTAACTGAGGTTCTAAGTTTAGCAGGGATTTTGTTGTGCTATGATTCTCTTTGCTTTTTTTTTCCTCCCCTCAAGAATGATTTTCTTCTGGAACCATCGAATCTTCAAGAACAGGTTTCAGAGACTCTCTGGTCATACCATGAGCAGCAACTTTCATTAGCAGTTCATGGTGACCTATCGTCCCTTCTGCATAAAGTTTAAGAATCAAGAGCCATCCATCCACCTGTAGGAATGGACTAAAGGTATTCCTGACACCCAGGTCTCACTGACTGGCAGTGTGACTCATACCATAAAGTTAAAGGTCAACAGCGTGCGAGTGTGTTCGTGATGTTGGACACCAGCAGCAGACAGCTATAGATAAGGTTTCTCCAAAGAATATTTAACAGTAGTTATTGAACAAGGACCCTCTATTGTTCTGATATTTTGTAGTTCACATATGAAATAATTTTGGCATGGACTATTTTTTGAAACATGATAATAATTCCAAGAATGCATTTGGTAGATAAAGTCATAAAGTATAAAGCTGAAAAAAAAGATCTTTCCTAGAACTCTGAATAATAAAACATTTCAAATAACATCTATAAGATTCAATAATCAGAGAAAAGTTTGAATTACTATTCTGAGGAAATAATACAGATTATTGTCATATGAACAGATCAAAAATATGCAGCTAAATGTTTATATATAGAATGTACATCAGTACATCTTACAAAATTTATGTCCTTAAACATTTTTATAATATTTTGTGACTTCTTAAAAAGTGTAGCTTTCATTCTTTTTCCTCAAATTCATACATATATGTGAATTTGAGGAAAAGTATATATATTATTGATTGTAATTGTATATTCTTTTAAAGAGGGCTTTATAAATTCCATATGATTCAGGTCCCCAAAACCTGAATCTTCTTCTCAACATAGGATATACAAGTTTATACACAAGAAAATAGAAGGATGAATGGATGCATGAATAGATAGTGGATAGATAGATAGATGATAGATAGATGATAGATAGATATATAGATGATAGATAGATAGATAGATAGACAAATAGATGATAGTGTGAAAGATAGAAAGATGGTAGAGAGAATAGCTGTCTTAGCTTCCTTCCCTCATCTTCTAGGAAGTCAATTTGTGAGATCAGACAGTACCCAAACCATGCAACGACTTTATGGACTAAAATCCATATTTAAGTGCAACCAGATGGCACTTAAGCAGAAAGTAGGAGGCATTGCAAAATCTATAGGTGGCTCACATGAACAGAAAGCCTCCTAATGGGGCACTTGTGAAATTAAGTCCACAACAGCATCTCATTTAAGGAAAATATCTGCAGAACCCAATCCTCGAAGAGATGTATTCTCAGCCAGCCAAACCCTGGGACAATTTAGGAGAGTGGGTTGTCCACTCTTGTCCCTTGCTGACTCTGTTCTTAGTGAAGGAGAGATCAATTTAGGTGCTATTTTGTCTGTAGGTTTATGAGTTAAATAACACTGTTTCAATCAGAATATTTTACTGTTTTGACACTCAATAAAAATCTCATTTTTAGAAATAGCAATTTGAGTCTCTTTTTTCTTTAAAATTACCCCCAGAATCTTTTATGTTTCCTGGAGTACTACTGTGTATGGTGTTTGAATGAGGTAATTCCATTGTCCGTCAACTTCTCAGAAGTTAATAGTCCTTAGAAACAACATGCTTTGGATTAAATCCAATTTTCAAAGATGTACCTGAGGAGCTTTTCTTTAATATTCTTTAACAGGAGAATTTCAGTTGTTAAAAGTTCTAGGCGATATTTATGTTTTTGAATAAAACATGAACTTTCTGCATCAATTTTAATAAACAGATCTGAGAAAGAACTTCCTAAAATCATGACCAGATAATATAATATAAGACTAAAAATATCTTCCAGAAGCAACCTAACTTGAATGTGCAGGTCTGCATTAGCTCCCACCCACCCCCAGAGGAGAGACTTAGGCCAGAGAGCTTAGTCCTTTGAGGCTTATTGCAACCAATATAGAAGGAAAACATCATCACGAGACTTAAATCTTAGTCCTATGGTGAGGGTTAATGGTGAGCCCTGATGAAATATTTTCACATGGAGCCTTTATAAAATGATAAAAAGGCATCATTGTCAACTCCTTCCAAAGTCTGACACCCAATGCTCACTAGTCGGCTTGCTGCTGAAGTAGAAATGTTAGGGAAACTTCTGGAAGGAAAGATGGGTAATTTACACAGAGTCAAAGTGCAAAAGACAAAACTTTGGTGTCATGCTTCGTAACACACAGAGAGAAAATAAATAAATCAAGGGAGGGGTGGCAGATCAAACAGGATCGGCGTCCATGGAAGACTGTGCCTTCCCGGCTCCAGCACCATCCTCTGAGCCCCGGGACTCAGGGAGAGAAGCTGTCAGAATTCAGCCTGTTATTAGCCAGCTTGGGGGTTGAATTTGAACTTTCCAGCTCTCAAGGACTCTGATTTCCAAAAAGTGACACAGTCACACACGCACTCATACAAGCAGACAAACACATTATATTTCCATGTTTTCTTTGTTTCTCAAAGGAGTAGAGTGACACTGAAGTGTAAAACTTTGTAGAAGGTGAACAGGACATCAATTAGTGAATAGGAGTTTCTTCTATTCTTTTTGGCTATGATTTATAATTATATTTGCTTATCATTAAATAAAGAAATGAGTCATTTAAAATTCTTATTCATTTATTGATTTGCACACACATATGTGCATGTGTGTGAGAGACACCACCTGCATGCACCATTTTTCTGTCTGGCTTTATGTGTGTCCTGGGGAATGGAGCCCAGGCCAGAAGGCTTTGCAAATAAGCACCTTTAACCACTGAACTATCTCCCCAAACTGGAAATATGAAATTTGTATGCCCAAGTTATACTTTGTATTTTTAATTTTATCGAGTAATTTCATGCATCTGAATCTTTTTTTAAAAAAATGGAAATTTTAAGCAATAATAAAGCTCATGAATTTGTTCAGATTCTGCACTCCAGTCAATAATATGAATAGCTATAGAACAAGGGATGAAATTAATCCATTATTTGGGTTCTCAGGCACTGTGTAAATGTTCTATTACAATATATTCTTTATTCCTTAAAATAGTTATGTGAAATGTAATTTCTCAATATTTTAATGATAAGAAAACTGAAATTAAGATGAGATAAATCCCTTGTTATAAAGAGCTGTCTTGGAGTTAGTCAAATGAAAGTATAGTTGAATTCAAGAGCCCATGATATTTTACTCCTCGGAGTTATCTAGAAAGATCATGCCCCAGACCCTGGGGGTTAAGGTAATACTGCTAGATCACAATTTTTCAAATCTTCCCAAATCCAGAACAAAATCTGATACTTTGCACACATGATTTTTAAAATCAACACATGCAATCTCTCGCTTTAGAACTTTTAGCATCCTATCTTCCTGGAAATTGGATTGGTTAACTTGAAAAACCTGCCTATCAGATCTAACAGATGCATACCTACTCAATCCATTAGATGAATACTGAGAGAAGAAAATAAACAGTACCAATTTGCCCAGATAGCACTTGTCTTTTTGGACCCGACAGGATAAGAAAAGTAAGTAAAACTGATTTAGCATATTCTGGACTGGAGTAGGACCACTCTATAGCATCTAAAGCAAAGATTGAGTGAAAAATGCAGAGAATTTCTGGGCGGGGCTAACAGTGCTACAGATGAGAGAAAACCACCCCACAAGAAGAACCCAGTTGAAGCAAAACACTCAGGCTGACGGCATTGTAAAGAAATGACAAGCTTGAGGCACTAAAAACACAAAGCAAACATGAGCCTAAAGTCTTGCACATGACTAATGTGCAGATAGTAGGAAGGTCGTTTTGGATATATTAGTAAATATATTTAGTTTGTTTGTAAGAAGTTAATCATCTTTGGAAAGGACGTATCCCGCAACTTTCTGATGTCTGCAATTCGTCAAATGGTAATATATTCATTATCACTTTGACACTGCTGTGGCTTTCAATATGACTGAAAGGGAGGGTAGAGATATAGCAATTTTTTTCCAAAATCGCATGTACTTTGCTTCAGGCCACCTACATGTTTGATGTGAGATGTATAAGCTAACGGAATGGTTAATGTTCCCCTTACTAAGTGTGACAGAGTTCTTTTCACATGCAAAATAGATATGGACATAAAAGTCTTCTAAAGCAAGGATCACGCGTTACACAAACCTATGTGAAGACCGGGGATATCTTGGTTCTCCAGAAATGTTTACTGGCAACATCAGGAGAGGAAGAGAAGAAAAGAATGAGTGAAGTTTACCCCACACTACTAAGCACTGGTGTGGGCCAGCTGGCTTACACTGTGTGGACAGCAGAAAGAGTCATAAAAATTGTGTTTCCTATGACAACTAAAAACATCTTATACCTGTCAGAAACAGCCTGAGCTCTGGGTCTTTTTGTTCACTTGATTCTTTCTAAGAGTCACAAAGCTATTGTTCCTATTCTGACCCCAGCTTTGCTACTTTATCCTATATCCAAAAAGGAAAAAAAATATAAAAGATGTAGAGATTCAGTGTACAAAGGAAAGGAAGGCCACTGTTTAAATAGATGAGAGATGATAGCTAGATAACTGGTTGATCCAAAAATTAAAGGAAGAAATTATAGCCTTCTAGTATTAACAATGAGCATGTATTTAATAGTTTTCAATCTACAATCCCCAAACTCAGAATCCTATTGGCTCTTCAGAGAGGCAAAAGTAGAAAATCAGAGCATTCTTGACCAAGAACCAGATGAATAAATGCAGTTACCAGATGTTCATTTTAAATTTAAAATTAACATGGTTAAAAAGTACCTAGTTTGTCGGAAGCATGGAGTGAGATGGAAAATATTAATAACAAGAATGTCTCATAAATGATACACTCCCCAAACAGCTGAGTATACAAGCTAAATTCAATTTCAAAGCCCTTGTGTCATTAACAAACTACAGGGTTTTTCCCACCTGGCCCACAGATTCTCCAGGACCCTCTACACTTTGCCTCACATGGTAAAGATTCATTAACCTCTCTTTCCTCTTTGTTATTGCCTGACCCCTGAATTAATCTGTCTCTGTAGAATTCCCATCAGTATTTCATCTTACCAGACCAAATTACAGAAGAGTAAATGCAATTTGATTGAAAAACTCTGCTCAAGTTCTCACTAGTACGAGTATTATTTAAGTTACTTACGGGTCAGCAAAAGTAGCCAGGAACACAGACTCTCTCTATATCCATGGTTTTCACACGTGCTCAAAGCATGTCTTGTGATTTGACCCGTGTGGGAGGAATAACTTGAAATAAAAAATATTAAGTTAAAACAAGTTACCTAAATTTCAATTTTACAGTAAGGTAAATTAATTAAGTGTGTTCAGGTTAAAATTCAGTAGTTTAAACACACTTGGGCCAGGAGAACCAGGCTGAGTACTAGGCTATCCATGGTCCCCTGCCACAAGGACTGATCCAGATGGCCCACAGAGGAGGAGGATATCCAGCTGATTGGGGATGGGGAGGGGGGCATTGGGGAATTGGGGATAACAACTCATTGTTGGCCCACTAAATAATGTAACTCATTATGGACAATAAATATATATTTTTTAAAAATTCAGTAGTTTAAAGTGGAAATGAAAGGCTTCATTTTTCCTCGTAAATGCTTAATAAGCTTAGAAGAATGCTCTTCCTTTTGCAGGATTTGCATGATGAAGGGAAAGGAATAAATGGTCATTTTCTTATTTTGGTTTGAATCAGATTTATTCCTGCAGCAAAGTGTGGAGAACGTGCTTTGTGAATGTCCCAGCAATGAGAAACACACGGCCATGCGTACCTTCAGGAGAGCAGTGACAGCGGCAGTGTCTCTAGCTCAGGAAATCAACCCTGCAGTGACACTCATCATAAGTCTATTGAGATGATGAATTTTTGAGAGTCATGCTAACTGTTTTATCACCCACACACAGAAGCCAAATTCTGAATCAAGCCACCTACTTAGAGTTCAAGCTGTCCATATGTGTGCATTTAAAAATATACTTTGATTATAAAGCATATAGTAATTCTGTTTTATAAAACTTTCAGTAGAATGTATATAAATCATTTTGCATTATTCTTGAGGAGCTCTTTCCTAAGTGCAAGTTTTTGCCCCCAGTGTGAGTGGATGTTTCATTGCTGGAGGGAAGAAGGAATTATTTTTAGTTTCCAGTTTCCATAGGAAACCCATCGTGTTGGGGAAAGGAAGGCAGGAGGAGAAGTGAGTCACATCATCACATGAGGAGGAAAGAAGGAGACAGGCATCCTCAACTAGAATGCTGCCTCTCACAGTCAAGGTGGGTCTTCTCACAATTAATCTTATAAAAAAATCCCTAAAAAGTGGTGAGATAAACAAGAGACCTACTGTCACAGCAAGTCAGATAACCAGGAAAGGTCAATGGTCAGTGGAGACAGACACCAATGATACCCAACACAACTCAAAGCAGAAGTCTAGAGACACTTAAGATCTCAACAATAAAACAGACTTAAAACTCACCCACTAGGACTCAGGGAACTGAGTGGAAGATTGTAAGAGCCATGGTGGGGGAGAATTTCCAGAGACATTGGCTCTCTCAGTATTAACACACAAAGGGGGGGGGGAACTGGCTTCTTCTGGTGCAATTCATAACTTCCTACCCTATGGGCAGATCCAGTATGTCCACCAAGGAGGGCCCCCAGTGGGATGGGGAGAGGGAGGAGGGGAATGGGGTACCGCCACAAGATTTGCTCATACAATGTATCTAATTATTGACAATAAATATGTAAAAAACCTCTAACAGACACATGAAGAAATTGTTTATAAGATGATTCTAAATCCTTCTGACAACCAGAGATTAACCACCACATTCTCTTAGCACATTTTCCTATTATTTTCACTTCAAGACAAATAATAAAGACATTATTATTTAAATACCATAAGTATCCTATCACTTATAATCTATCTCAGTTCTTTCTTAACCATCTAATCATTTATTTAAAAGGTTTTACCTTACAAAACATAATAAAGCTTTGATTCTAGCATCTGCTTAATTGCTCATGATGGCTCCACAGTGTTTTTAGTGTTCTTCAATTCTTGTTTTTACCTATTTTGAACTCGTAAATCTTAGGTCAGAGCCTGCTCTATTTATCTTCTAAAGCAGACTCTCCTCACCATTGTTACAACCCCTTGGATTTCAGTTGTGAATAAAAAAGGTGGCTTATTCTCCTTTTTCACTGTGGTATGTCAAGTGGTACGTCACAGGACTGTGTGGCATACAGAAGGAACCCAATAGATGCTTCCTCAGCAAACACAATATCCAACATGATACAGTATTAGCAATCATTGCCCTTGTATTGGTATGTGACAGAGTATTCTGAGAAAAATGATCAGGACTTGGTGTCGAGTTGCTCAATTGGATTTGATCGTTTTGTAAACCAGTTTGAACCACATCAAGCCCCACAGTGCCCCTGGAAGGCTGAACTTGGCAGCATTTGCTATGATGACTCTCTGTCCACAGACATTAAAGGAACCAGCATAAGCCTGGTGCCCTCCTACATGGACATTTGTGAAGAATTGTCAACACAGAGAATATT
Organism: Zapus hudsonius; assembly: GCA_004024765.1. Taxonomy (NCBI): domain Eukaryota; kingdom Metazoa; phylum Chordata; class Mammalia; order Rodentia; family Dipodidae; genus Zapus; species Zapus hudsonius. The sequence continues at coordinate 30,113 of PVHP010008569.1, read as the reverse complement.
CCTTCTTCATCCCTCCCTGCAGGCCATGAAAGAGAATCTTATTCTACTTGTGGGACCTCGTGAAGGAAATTTCCCAAACAATGAATGAGTGTATTAATTACTTTCTCTGTAGCTATGACAAAATACCTGATATTATCAAGTTGAGAAAGGAAGGGTTTATATTGGTTCACAGTTTGACAGAATGAGAGGATTTGATATCATTGCATGTACAATCAGGAGGCAGACATTTCTTTGGAGTCCAGGATTTCAGCCCCTGGAGTGCTGCCTCCCACAGCTAGGCTGGGGCATCCTGCACCAAAACTTCAACTATAAACATGCCCATAGATTTTTCTCCTAGGTGATTTCAGATCCTGTCAAGTTCACAATATTAACAATCACAGTGATGTACCTGGCCTTAAATAATACTAGTGTGCCCTGGTTCCTAGCAACAGGCCCAGGACAAAGCAAATACTACAGATTCATAAGGTACATTCTTTATCATATCTTCTTACAGAATTACCTATGAAACTTTACACAGGATTTTAGCACACTTGTCAAATGTGATAGTTTAAAGCACAGAATGGAGAGCCAACTGTCTGGGTGGTCTTAGACAGACAATTTAAACTCTCTGTGCCTATTTTCCCTAATCTGTAAGATAGAGCTAATGGTGTGTGTGTGTGTGTGTGTGTGTGTGTGTGTGTGTGTGTGTGTTACATTGTGAATGGAAGGATTAAAGAGTGAAACCCTAGAATCCTTCTTAAACACACCATGACTCTCACCATTCTTTTCTGACACTGCTCTGTGTGATTCTAGGTTGCTTGGTTGAATTTTTAAAGGATGTTAATGGCTGTCCCAGCGAAGTTCTGTTTGGGGGTCCAACCTGTTGACATTGCAGTATGACTCTGTCATCCACACACACACACTGGGCCATGTTTGTAGCTAATCAGGGAGGCATGGGGCTCGTGGACCACAGATTGGTAACATCTTTCACTTTTAACCCCAAATTCAAAGAGGGTCCAGTTTATCCCCTCAGTTGTTTGATAGATAACAGATCTAAATAAAGTTTTCAAGGTCTATCTCCATTGCACAGAGTGAACATGGCCAAAGACACAGCCCTTCCAGAAATAAATACAGAAACCAGTCAAGACAGAAATGCAGCTTCCCAGCCTTCTGGAATGTCCACTGCTGGACATTTCTGAGAGGCTGTCTCAGCCACAGAGCTCCCTTGAGGGTTTGGGTGAGGATTCATTTGGTCTACATTACAACTGAGCTGCTTCTCTGCCATTTCTTGACCCCTCTGTCCCTTCGAAATGGTGCTGATTCTCAATAAAGAGCCTGAATACCATACTTCCTATCAATGGTCAGAGTCTGCTTCCAAAATAACCAACCAAAAAACAAATGAAAGACACCACAGGTCAGCGTATTGCTTACCTTATAATGACCCTGAGTTTCTTTATGGATGTAGGAACTTGTATACTTTTTTTCCCCTACTTTGACTGACTTGTTTGATCATTAATGGGTTGTCTCAGGATTAATTAAATGTTGAACAGGGCTGGAGAGATGGCTCAGCAGTTAAGGCACTTGCCTCCAGTGCCTAAGACCCTGGGTTCAATTCCCCAGGACCCACATAAGCTAGACCCACAAGGTGGTGGCCCTGGTGCTCTCTCTCTCTCTCTCTCTTTCTCCCCCTCTGTCTCTGTCTCTGTATCTCTGTGCTTGAAAATGAATAAATAAAAAATATATAATAAATAAATAAATAAATCTTGAACACATGCATTCAGCAAAGCTAGCCTTTCTGACTACATATTATAGGTACCCAAAATACAAAACTTCAAATGAGCTATTTTTTTTCAAAATGAGAAAAAAACAGAAGAACTTCCAAGTTAAAATCAAATCAAATCAAATAAACCATCACTTATCTATTAAGCAAAGCTTTTAGTAAATATTTACTGACCTCCCCACCTTCTTAGGCTCTGTCTATTTTAGCTGGGCAGATAACAATCTACTTAGCAGGGTGTCATATGTCAGCGTTTGTGTCTGCTTTCGGGCATTCAGACCCAGCCTGGCAATGCCCGCAGGAGTCTGCAGAGCCTGCTGCAACCAGAGCCTCTCGCTGATGACTCTAACAGCTCAGGCTTCTTAATAGCTAGCTGAAATCTGTCTCAGTAAAACTTCCGACTGATTCCTTTCTTTTATTTCCATTTGGAAAAAAAAGAAGTCTATAGTCTAAAAGATTACAATTTTCCAAATATTTTAAGACAGCTCTTGAAATCCCCTTCGATTGTTTCGTGGCTCAGCTAACAATCTGTTGTTCCTTTCAAAGATGAGATTTTCCAAGTATTTGCTATCACGTCTCTCTTGCCTCGGATGCATTGTAGTTACTCAAAATCTCACACATCTGTGACAGACAAAAATTAATACCAAGCTGCCCAGTTTCATGGCACTATTGATTTCCCTGTCTTGGGTACTACATATGTATTACCACCATAATTCTTTTTTTTTAGCCTTTCTATAGCACCACCTTAGTGGGGTTTCTGCCAGATTCATATAATTTGACTTCTCTTTAGTTGAATGGCAATGTTATAGTCCAAAGAACCCCATCCCAGGCAATCCTAGACCCTTACTTCAGCAAGGATAGAATTTCCTCATTCATAACATAGAAATTTTTCCTACCTAGACTATGAAAAAATAAAACCCTTAAATAGGAATGTGACTCCGACGTTGAGTGACATTATTCCAGTGACTAAATACTGACTTTGTGTGTCATTTATAGACACTTTGGGATCACTGTATATAAAAGATAACTTATGAAATAGAATTTTAATTTTATAAGGGTAAGTTGACTCAGAAGAAGAACTCCCCCTTCTGGAAATTCAAAGCAGGATGGCTCTCGCTGTTTAGAGGTTTTGTTTAGTCTAAGTTTTCTGTTTTGTTTATGTTGGGCTGAGTCTCTTTCCCTTATAGTTCCTGGGGTCGGACTTCTTCTGTAATTGCCTGAGAAACAACATCCTGTGGGACACTCAGCCCAAGAAATTGTGCCAGCTTTTAGAAACAGAACATCATATTGGACAGCTCGGCAGAAGGCAGACAGGTAAATTCAAGGGCTGAGTATTTTAAATTACGAGCATAAACCCCATATAAACCACGATGGCTTATTGACTGCACAAATTTGATTATTGTCTTCATTATTTATAAAGAACTGATTTTTCAATGAATCTAATGTCCAACATACAAGCAAGTCTTGCTATCTACTCCCAGAGGGCTATAAAATTGTCAGTAACCTTGTACTGAAGTCTCTAGAAATCTTCACCACAGCAAGCCTTGTGTCCTCTATATCCTTTCACGGTTCAGAAAGAAAGAATGGATCCCATAATATTTTCCAAAGCAACTTTTGCTTGAGGCTTCCAACGTTTGAAAATGAAAATCGCGATTTGAGCCCATCAGATTTCCAAATCTCCTAGGTAGCCCACAGAACTCTGGATTCCTGAAAGGAGCCTGTGTAACTCTGCTCATCTTTGGAAGCCCAGTCCCTGTGGTCACGAGGAAGCCCTGAGAGATGCTTATGGCTTGAGTGACTAATGAACGGATGGAGATGATCAGTGCCCACCGTGACAGCGGGCATCTTGTGACAATCACCAGGGTTTCTTCAGAGCCAGTGGTGAGATGAGGGCTGAGCTGAAAGGGAGAAGTCATTGAAACACTGTTTGGAAGACCGGAGAGAGGGTGCGGCTCTTGGATGAGAAGTCACCAAGGACTACATTCTTTGACAGGAGTGGGAGGCTGTCAGCCACACTGGCAGGACCACAGCCAGTGAGCTTTGAAAGCTTTGCTCAGCAGCCCTTGTTTACAGACAGGAGCAGCATATGAAGCTTGTGAATGGGGGTTTTAAAAATTATATTTGATATATAAAATTAATAAAGATGATGAAAAATTAAAACTGAGAGCGAGGAAATGAATGCAAAGGAGTCTTTAACTACGTGTGTTTAATGATCATAACAATTTCTTGTAAAACGCTTGAAGCTCCAGTCGTGCTCATGGGACGAATGATCTTCATGAAATAAAAACAGCTGTGAGGAAATCACAAACTGTAACAGTATCAATAAAACCAATAAAATTAAAAGATGTACCTTGAATTATTTTTCAAGCAGACAGTACATATGCGGTTATCTTTCATGCCATCTACGGCACAATTAAAATGTAATCATAAAGGTAAGTTTATTTTATAAACATTCAGTATCAGCCACCATAATTCGCCACAGGACAAAGTTTTACTGCACAGGTATGTGTTGAGAAGAATGCACACACATAAGGACCGAATGGGGCCTTTGCTTTACAACTTGTTGAAGCTAAAACAGAGAATTGTGAGCAGAAGGAAGGCAGGCTTTGGTATGAGAGCATGGCTTCATCATGGGTGCCAGTGAGCTGTGTTGCTTAGGAGTGAAAGCCCAGTGCGAGTTAAACCAAAGAGTCTATGGTCATGCCACCCTGAATGCACCTGACCTCATCTGAATTAGGCCAAAGACACAAAGGAGAAATCATTGTAAGATTTGAAAAGATTTTATTATATATGGCAACTAACATTGCTAAAAGTGCTTTACATTTTATAAAATAGTTATCCATGGTATGAGAGAGAAATTTTACATTTCTATGAGAACATGTTAAGCATATTTTATTTCCTTAGAATGGATAGATTATAGATAGATAGATAGATAGATAGATAGATAGATAGATAGATAGATGTATATGTATATATGTGTGTGTATGTGTGTATATATAAGTGTGTGTTTTTTATTTGTTTTGTTTTTCCTTTTGTATGTGTTTACTTTTTTATTGGGACAGGGTTTCATGTAGCCCAGGCTAGCCTCCAATCACTATGTATTCAAGGATAATCTTGAACTCTGGATCTTTCTGCCTTCACCTCCCAAGTGCTAGAATTGCAGACATTCAACACCATGCCTGGCTTTTTTTTTTTGTAATTTTGATGTTTTTATTTTTGTTTTGTTTTGTATTGTTTTGCTTTGTTTGAGACAGTAGCCCACTTTGAAACCTTGGCTGGTCTGGACATCACTATGTCGCCTTGTGAGAAATCCTCCTGGCTCAACCTTCCTACTTCTGGGATTACAGGTAGGAGACGTCATGTTCAAACTCAATGTCTTTGGTCTTAATTTATATCCAGTTTATTTCTCAAGAATGCCATTTGTTCAGTGGAATGCAGAGAAAAATCATGTATCATATAACATTAGATGTAATTCACTTGACAAAAGGCTTTGTATTTACATAAATGTATTTGAGTTAAATTGGTCTTCAGTCTTTAATTCTTTCCTCACAGCAATTCTGTGAAATGAGCAGAGCAAGTGAATAACTCCATGAGGTCACACAATCTCCCAACTTCCCAAGAGTCAACTCCATCCCTCTCTCTGAGTTGTATTTCTTTGCAATTCCTTTTGTACATTCTTCCCTCCCATTTCTAAGTATTCCTGTCACAAATTACTGGAAAAAGCAGTAAGAATATTGACAATTACAGAGGATTTGATACAGAAATCATATGGCCATTTATAAGATGGGATTGTCTCTAACAAAAAGCATGACACATCTCTCATTTCTAAAACTAGAAAATAATTGACCTTTAGCCATAAGTAGCTCATTCACTTCTTCAAAATCAGTCCCCTATAACAGAAAGCAAGCCATCATTGTTTAAAAAAACAGATTTTTTTATTAGAGATAATTTTTATCATAAGAAGAAAATTAATGGCGAGGTTCTCGTGAGGGAATTTCCATTAAAGCGCTCAACTGTATTCTGTGCAAGGAGACCACTTCTAATGCATTATGTAGATGCTGGAATATACGTGATGCCCTGTCCTGGACAAAAGACCACATAGCATTCCCGTAACCCTGATCACTTAGCTTTGTAGACACTCTCCCTTTCTGGAGGTTCCAGCTCATGAATTTTTCAATATCCCGCTTTTTCATAATAGTTTTGATTTTTTCCTTCACTCTCCATTATGCCATTAATATAATCCCACCGAGGCCTTTTCAAGTAGAACGAGAGAAGCACTTAATTACTGGAATTAGAAATGACAAACATCACAGTTTTTATCGAGTTGATCTCTTCTAAGTCTCTCTCTGTGTAAATTTGAATAATCTTGGATCTGTGACATTTAACTTTTCACAAAGACTTCTAAAATTATGTTTTAAATGTACTCTTCCTTTCAATTCCTCCCAGAATAATGCACCATTTTGCTCTGCTAATAATAGGATATTAAGTAATGTAATTAAAAATATATATCCATAGTACAAATACTAGCTTTAGTTTTCACATAACAATTGTATTATTTTCCTGGCTTAAACTTGTTTTGGATTCATTAATATTTATTACAATTCCAAATAAAAAAGTCTATCAGTTAAGGCACTTAAGATACTTTGATCACAAGTTATAGGAACTACCTTTGTGAAGAAGAAAACGTGTTGAGTGGAGTGGCTGGGAAGATAGCTCAGTATTTTAAGGGGCTTGTTTGCAAACCTTCTCACCCAAGTATGATCTTCCTGAGTGCCCATGCAAAGCCAAATGCCAAGTGCTGCACACATTTGTAATCCCAGCAAGTCTAAGGTAATGGGAGGCAGAGCCAGGAAAATCCTGAGGCTCCCAAGCAACAGAGATAAGAGGGCTTATGTCTCAAGGGGGAGAGAGGGCCTCCCTGGTTAAGGTGCTTGCTTGCTTACCTGAAACTCCTAAAGACCTGGGTTTGATTCCCAGTACCTACATTATGCCAGATGCACAGAGTGGCTCATGCATCTGGAGTTTACATGCATCTGGAGTTTACATGCAATGGACATACCCGTTCTTTCTCTCTTTCTTTCTCTGCTTGCAAAGAAATAAAATTTTTAAATGGGGGGGGGGTGAGAGGAATAGCAGTCTACCCTGACATTGTCCTCGGACCTCCACACATGAGCTGTGGGAAGAGGTCTGCCCATTCACACTCATATGCATAACACACACATAATGAATACAGAAAACTAAAAATCAAAGCTTGATGGATGACTTGCTACCTTCAAGAATCTTTGGTAAGATAGAGCCAGCTGTGAGATGTCCAGGAAGAAAGGCAAAGCATATGGACTGAATGTCAGAAACCACTCAGCCATGTCATCGAAGATCCCCATGGATGAGCACACCATCGGTTTGTTCAAGATTCCAACAATGAGCATCGTTGTGCTAACACTGAGTGGCCAGCCATGATGGCTACTTTCAGGTATCAAGGAGACAGTGTTTGGGGGATGTAGCATCATTTGTGGGTGTATCAAGAAACGTGTTTCTGTAGATTGAAAGTGAGTACGAAGCCCACATGGGGAAGATCTCCACTCAGTGGAGGTGGGCACCAAGAAATCCAGGGAAGACTTTGGGAGAAACACAAAGGAAAACATGCCCAAGTTCCCCCCAATGAGTCGGAGACGCCTGTTTCTCTTGCCCTTGGACATCAGAACACAGCTTCCTTTTAGCTCAGTTTGGAATAGTACCTCTGTTCTCAGGCCTCTTCCTAGAGCAGAGCTGTGTGACTGTGTCCCTGATCTGTGTGACTGTGTCCCTGGTCCTAGCGTTGTCCTGTCTTCCCTGCTTGCCAGCTTGCATGGAGGCGTCTTAATCTTGAAAACCAATTCACATTATGAATAACATCTCATCTATCTATTATCTAGCTATCATCACCTCTATAATCTATTTCCTATTGGTTCTCTCTCCATGGAGAAGCCTAATAAACACAATTTATCTCAATTAGTTATGTCAGGACATCTTAATTTCCCAGTCTAATTAAGACCATATAAGATGGAAAAGAGAAAATCTTCCTAAATAAAGTCGATATTAGTATTAAAGGCAAAGGGACAGATACTATGAAGTAGAAAAAAAACAGTAAGAAAACCACCTGTCCAGTACCATAAATTATAATCCATATTCTTTGGAAAAAGAGAACAGTGTCAGATACTAGTTAAAATGTGTGAGCTCTATAAAAATGCATAAGCTCTATAAATGTTCTCATGTCTGTGTTTCTGTGACTCAGTTTCTGTAATTTCTACTCATTTCCTGCTTTTGAGTTCCAGCACTTTGGCCTTAGCCCCCAAGTCCCTATCTACATGGTCTCTAATTGTTTCTTTTTGGTGAAAGTTAGTGGTTTGCTTTGTACCAACAATTCTAATGACCACATTATCTGTCATTTCCTTATGAAATGTCAGAGATTAACTCAAGTGTTTGTTTCATAGCTGTTACTTCACAGACTTGAATATTATGAAGCTTGCTAGATTTGAACATTTCTCATTAAGTGGGACATATTGGGTTAAAATTTTGTGGCCTAGCACCAAGGATCTCAGAACAGAGTTCATCTGCAAACAAAAAGGGAAGAATGAGGAGAGAGGGGATGGGGGACATGGCAGGCTGAGGAAGTGAAAACAAAATGAACATAACAAAGCAGGAAGAAATCTCATCACTGGGGAAATCAGTGGAGGAAGAAGGTCAGAGGGTGTCTAAACTTGCACAGATGCGAACTTTGTCAGAAAAGCATCCCTGCATCTTGTGGGGAGATAAACTCCCTCCTGAAACAATAGGAGCTATTGAAAATAAGCCAAAGGAAAATTACTTTGGTAACTACCAACATGGGAGCCAAGAGGAGAGGAAGACAGGAGATGATTTAGGACATTTTCCATAGTCCTAGCCTGCCTTATCTTTCTGTGGTCTCTGTAGTAATTATCACACAGTTGGTGGCCTAAAATCTAGAACATTTTCCCTAGGTCCTGGAGGCCTTTAGTCTGAATTCAAGGTGTGAGCAGAGTGAGTGGAGTCTAACATAATCTCTTCTTTTCCTGTCCTTACCTTCTGGTGGCTGCTGGCTTTCCTTAGCTATAGGGACATCACTCCAATTTATGCCTTCATCTTTTCTTACCCTTGTCTTCTGTGATGTTCCCCCACTTGACTCATAAGACCACCTTGAACTTTGCATTTAAAGCCCATTGGGATAATCCAGGAAAATTTCTGCTTCTCAAAACCCTTAATTTACTTAAATCAGCAACTAATTCATTAATTGAACTCCTAAGGAAGGTAACCTTATAGAGCCTATGATTGTCAAAGCAGCCATGTCTTTTAGGGAGCTAGCAGACAGTGCATTACAGCCACACATAGATTCATATGTGTGATGAGAACTAATAAAACTAGCTGACAATTACAATCTTTCCACCACCTTGTCCACTCAGATCCCTGAGTCAGGGTGGATGAGTTTTAGGACTGCTTTACTGTTGAGGTCTTAAGAGTCTCTGGATTTCTGCTTTGGACTGTGTTGAAGAAACAAAACTGGCTACCTCTCATACAATCCATAACCCCTTATCCCATGGACTTGGTCCAGCAAGTCCACTTAGGAGGGTCCCCAGGGGGCTGGGGACAGGCAGGAGGGAAACGGGGATACTATCATTAGAGTTGTTCATACAATGTATCTAATTATCGACAATAAATGTGAAAAAAACTGCAAGATAAATAAAGATCAAGGTAAAGATAAAAACCTGCTGTTATTAAAAAAAAAAAACAACTAGCTGACAATTAGTGCAGGGAGTTTGAGAATAGCTCGGATTTCTGCATCTGAGCATGCCAGAGAAACACTTTTTGGCTATGAGCGTGTGTTTTTCAGTTTCCCTCTGCAACTCTGATTTGGAACAGGTATTTGGGGGACTAGGTATTATCAGTTCCTTCCTCAGACACATCTAGTTTGGGGGATCCTAATGGGCAACACCTGCAGAAAGAATTCTCCTGGGTGGATTCAAGGGTGCTTTGTAAGAGCTCCAAGTTCACAGAGACACTCTTTCTGTACACTTGCCTTCACAGTTCCCTTCCCCAGTCATCCTGGCAGGAACAGGGATGCAATCCAGCCTCTAAGTGAAATGCCATCTTGTGACCAGGATGCTCAGAGCAAATGCTGAGGACTTGGAGAAAGGGTCTTTAACGAAGAACAAGAATATGGAAGGACACCAAGTCCTTGCCAGTGACAAGAACAAACCTCCCAACCGCTGCAAATGAACTCCGGATGCATGCATCATTTTGTGAATCTGGCTTTACGAGGGTCCTCAGAAATCAAGCATGGTCCTTAGGCTTTGTAGGCAAGTGCCTTAACTGCTGAGCTATCTCTTTAGCCCTTATATTTTGTTATATTGTTAGTAGCACAAATTATAGGACAGGGCCTGAAGAAAATATGTTGAGGAATCAACAGGATAAAATTAAAATCTTGGGTCGTAAGGGCTTAGAATTAAGGAATAAAGAAATAATTCATTTATAGATGTCTGCAGAACAATGATACAGGTAAGATTTTATGGAGAAGGTAGAGGGTGGTGGGGATATGGTTCAGCCAGTATGAGTGCCTGTTTTGCAAGCATGAGGAACTGACTGCTATCCCCTGGCACCCATGTAAGTGCTAAGAGTGGCTATGCATGCCTAGAACCCTAAAGCTAGCTAATCTAACTGGAAAAAATGGCATTGGTTAGCTTCAAGTTTAGTGAGAGACTCTCTCTCATGGAAACAAGGCCTGGGCCACGTGCATCTAAACACACACATACGTGCACACACACACACACACACACACAAAGCACATATACACACATCACATACTACATACACATGCACCCAAAGCAATACAAAGCAAAGCAAATGAAGATATGTTTGGAGAGAAAATAGAAAGGAACAGGTAGAATGAAGATAATTAATCAAAAATAGCCAGAAGATATAATGAGATAAAGGTTAACAATGAAAGGGTTGCATTTTAAAGCATATATATGTATGTATGTATGTATGTATGTATGTATGTATGTATGTATGTATGTATGTATATATATATATATATATATATATATTGAGGATATATAAACCATATATATTTATATATATAAACCATATATATATATATATATATATATATTTCTGAGTTTTCCTTGCCTTTCAACAACTCTCTTAACATTAGTAGTTTAAACATATTTATTGAATGTCAAAAATGTGTATAAATTTATTCTTTACAGTTGTGTATTCTTTATATATATACATTTTCTTCTATAATAAGTTCTTTACTGTTATAGTTTCAATTACACTTTGCTGATTATTCCCAAAATTACATCGTTAATCCTGTTCTCTCCTTTTCCAAGTCTCTCTAAGCCTCTTATTTCTTTTTCTGATTATTCTGTCATTTTCATCATCACACTGGTCCTGAAACGAAGTTTCATCACCTTTGATTCATTTTCTAATATTTATATTTTCTACAGAAATATCAGAAAATATATAAATTATTAGAAACTTCAAAAAAGTCTCCTAAATTTGTGATGAAAGCATAAAAACCTCTTTTAAATGCTAGCTCCCATTTAGACTTGACCCTGTCTTAGGCCACATAGGAAATACTCAAGAAAGCAGAAAATACCTTTTCCTATAATTGGTTTGTAAATATGTTGAATATCTAACATATTCCAGAAATTTAATTGTACATTGAAAAGAAAAATATCAGTCATTGATATTTCAACACTGAAAACATTATGTAAGTTAAAATTAAAGAGCAAATTAGAGCCTTGTGAGGTATTTGTTTACTAGTGAGTCTGTATTTTGGATTATGCTTTCTATAATGTTTTCTCAGTGTTTTCAAGCCATTGAAATGTCTAATAGTATTGCTGCAAAAAAGATTTTTAAAGTTACTAAACAAATCTAACAATTTAAGACAGGCATTTAAGTAGAGACACAATATAAGGGTCAGGAATTCTGGATGGAATTACCAGGCAGATATCAGCTGAAGTCCCTCCTGTGAAGACAGTCAGCTTATGTTGGAACTGTAATCATGGAAAGGTCTAGATGTCTGACTTGTGTGGCTGATGGTCACCTGTCACACCAACTCTGATGGAGTCTGTGTGAGAAATTGCATAGACTGAGGCAGTTGCTTCAAGGAAGTCTGCCCGTTGGAACAGGCTGTGGGCTCCAAGTCATGTACCTTACTGAAATTCTTGGTTTAATCATTCAAAGAAACTGTAACTGCATGTATAAGCAAAAAATACTATATCACAATAATCAACTGTATATAACTCTGACACATACTCAGTAAAATCACACTCAGATACACTCTCCTTGAGTCTGTGTCTGTCACTCAGCTGAATCCCTGCCCACTTCTCCAAGGCCCTGATCCTGCGGTCCCAGCACTCCGGCCGAGCTGGTCCCTGGCAGTCAACACTGACCAGAGCAGCCACACATGACCCACCATCAATGTCATCTAGAGGTGGCTGAACGTCTTATTAGATAAGTGGGTTTCTGCAAGGGGAGCATCCCTGGACCCTTCCTGACCTCACCTTCCAAGCCATCCAACATCACTTCTGGAATGTTCTTTGACTTTCAAACACATCATGGGGAATAGTCCAGAATGAAATGATGTTAATACACCTGAGCAGTACCATTATAAAAACATGCTTAGTTTCCCTTTCTTAATGAAAAATATGAGAAGGTTCTACCACCAATTTACAACTATGAGAGGTTTGCTTCTTTCTCCTTCATATGACTTTGTTTATGGAGAGCAGAGTAATTTCTTTAGTGGAGTGTGTGATTACAGTCATCAATTTCTTTCAAGAAACAAACAATACAGTCTGTTGTGTTTTCCTTTCTATCTTTTACCTTTGACCCAAATTTAAAAAAAAAATCATCCGGGTTAAATGCTAATTTATTAAGCCAAGAGGCTACCTCTGGGGAGGACAGACTAAAGAAGTGGTGAAGGACTTATTCTTCCAATTTGTGAGTGGGAATCACTTTAAGTCTTGTCTCTACAGGAAGAAGACAAACATACCTTCCTGGAGTTCAAAAGAAAGGACTAGTGTGAGGGCTCATTTTAAGGCAGAAGAAAGTAAAAGAACTTTGCTCCAGAGGTGGTGGAAAGATTGTAAGAGCCATGGTGGGGGAGAATATCGAGAGACATTGCCCCCTTAACAATGACACACAGAGAAAACAAACTGTCTATTGCATATAAAATTCATACCCCCCTATGCCATGGACTACTGGTCCAGCAATCCCACTGAGGAGGCTCTGAAGGGGTTGGGGACAGGGAGGAGGGCAATGGGGTACCATCACGAATTGTTCATACATTATATCTAATTATCAACAATTAATGAGTTTTTAAAAAGTAGGTGGAATGGGGTGTGAGGGAGAGGGGACATAGGTATATAACCTGGTGGGACCAATAGGCAATATGTGAATATGACCAATATGAAATAGGATCATATAATAAAGTTCTCAATTAAAAATGTATGTAGAGATCAACTTTTAAATGGCAGAAAAAGTGCTGGATTGAATATTTCCATCGTTTCATTTTAAGTCACTGTCCCTAGTAGCTTTCAACTGGGAAGTATTTTTGAAAATTTAAGGAGTTATTATCCAATTTTTCGGAAAAATATTATTGAAGCAAATTTTTATTACCATGTCTTAAAAACACAAGTAAGACACACTAACTGATCAACATTTCTTTGTAAATCAATCTTAACAGATAAATAATTTCAGCTTCTTCTGAAAAACTTTAAATAATCAGTTTTTCGTTGTTTTAAATAAACCTCTGGTGCAGTTCATACCCCCTATCCTATGGACAGATCCAGAATGTGCACTGAGGAAGTACCCCAGTGGGTAAGGGACAGAGAAGAGGGAAATGGGGACACATACACAAGATTTACTCATACAATGTATAAACTTATTCATAATAAAGATATTTTGAAAAAAAAACTTTAAACAATCAAATGATAATACAATTTTAACTATCATTCATGTTGACAAAATTCACTAATATAAAATATTTATTGTATACCTACTCCCTTGAGGGCTCCATACTAACTGTAATTGGAAGCCAGATTCCTACATTGTGTTTTATTACGATCAATATAATGGAAATACATTATATTCACAAAACACTCCATATGTCTGTTTTTCTGTGAAGGTTTATGTCTATACTTTCTGAAAGCTGTCAGTAGATACTGGCATGGTTTATTAACATGAGTAACAACAATAAGTAGATTTTAATTCTAGCATAGACAAATGGTTGCTGTGGTCTGTTCATCATGAATTACTAGGTGAAACAGCTTATTGAAAAAGTGAGTTTCCAGTCAGGATGGAAATCCAACACACAGCAGACAGAAAAGAAAATAAATGTGAGGAGACAGCCTGGGTCTTTTTATATCTTATGATAACCAATACAACACCTATTTGATATTGAACTCCTTCAAATACAGGATAAATACTCAGCCTGTAAGGTGACTTTCACATGGACACTCTGTTACACAAAGCCAAAAGCATACAAGTGAGAGTGGATATTTGCATTTCTTCAGGAACTCACCTGAGCAAAAGAAATGTGGTTATTTTTCAGGAAATACCATAGGATATTGCTTATCATCGTGTTTTCTGTTCCAGAGGAATTTCTTCACGGTGGTCTCTGTGGGTGTAACACAGTAGACAAGAATTATTGGAGACAGTGAATGTGGGGTGGGATTTTATACTGGACTGAAGAAAGAACATCGTGGTCCAAAGAAGGTGGCTGTTTGGGTGGCTTGAAATGTTCCCAAGGTTTACTTGTATGTGATCAGCTCACGATCCCCTCGTGTGCACACAATCAGACAGAGCAAGCCTCTTAACCTAGAAGTTGTATTTTCCTTTGATTTTAGTTTGACAAGACTGAATGCTTAGAACAGGAAACATCACCAGGGAAGCACTCCACATTTTTTTCTGTATATAAATTTAGGGTTGAGCAACTGTATTAATTCATTCATTCATTCCTTCATTCCCTAGCCATCTCCTGTACGTCCGGCATGTAGACTCAGATGTATACACCTGAAGTCCTTGTCATTACCCCTAGAGTTGCATCGAGAAAGCCTTCTGAAAGAGAGATTTTTTTTTACAGCAGACAATGGACATCCTTCCAGAAAGTATCACTAAGCAGAAAGAGAGAGATAGGATGTCCCAAAGAAGAAAGCTTTTACAGAAAGACAATGAAACACGAGAAGATTATTCATCTAAGGTCAACGCTGAGTCCAATGTGTTTGAAATCCAAATGTTAGAAGCAATGCTGAGTGACAGCCAAGGCCTGGGATGGCACATGACAGTAATGAACATTTATATTATATTTAAACTTAAAGAATTCTTTAATTTTGAAAGGACAATCACAGAAAAGTTTTCAATGGTGACATTAGGTAAAGAAATTTATAAAGTAGAACAAAAGACCATTGAAGAAGCAAGGAGGCTAGCTCAGAAGGGAATCCTTCTACACGCTGCTGACTTTCCTGATCATGGAATAATATCTCTAAAGTATATTGTGTTCTATGGGTGTTTTTCCAACTTGCCTCTATCCCTTTGTTTCCAAATTTGGCCTTTGAATTACTCATCAAAAGTCCTTGGTGACTCAGGTATTCCTGCCAGCACTTGAAAGGTATTTAAGCCCCCCAAAACTTTCTCTCCTATTACCTTCATTAATCAAAGCAAACAAACAAAAAACACAATTTTTAAGGAACTGTAAATTTTTGGTTTTTTTTTTAATATTTCAGGTATGTTTAGCAAGCAAACACGAAGCATACAGTATTGTCTAGTATCAGATGTTCAAAACAAACTCTCAAATTTACTAAATGATGCTAGATTGCCGAAGTCCTTATGACCATAAATATATCATATGCTAATTTCCTTTTCTTCCAACCTGTTTGAGAACAGCGGACTGATGACTCTCGGCAGTCATGTCACCTCACATTTTCGCATCATGTTATTTCTCACATGTGTGAAGCCCAGAAAAGTCAGCTCATGGGGGCGGGGACAGTACCCCACTTTTCCTCATTTGGTCGTCCTTGAATCCTGAAGATTTCTGGGCTCAAGACAATAGGAATTGCATAAGGAGAACAAAAAGATTCCAGAGAGCTGGATGAATTTGCCATAAATGGGCAAATTTATCTGAACGAATCCTGGTGGGGATTCCTTCCGTGGTGCGTATTCTTGGTTTTGATGGGAATTAGCATACTTCAGTGGATTATGTTCGGGTTGACTGACAGTCATTGTGCCTGTTCCTGAAAGTCTCCGACAGATCATCATAGCACAGTGATCTAATGGAAGGCAGCCGTCACTGGAGTCACAGAGGCCTTTGTTCCAACCAGGGCTGAAGCTATCTTTCTCAGGAAACTTAAGGCCTTCTTTCCTGCTTGTTCAGTGAGTGCCTCTGACACAGAGTTCGGGAAGTTTGAGGGTCTGGTCATTTGAAGCTTGATAACATAATTCTTCTTTGAATGCACTTTACATTTAACATAAAGGTGGAATCATTATCATTCTGCTCAGGTTTTAAGATGACAGTGAATTGTCACTGAAGTTAAAAATCAACCACAAAGTCAAGGAAAGCCCCAGCTGAAACTTGCAAAACTATACTTTTTTGAATTCTCAAATTTGTTCTTCAAAATCTATTCATGTTGTGTCGTGTGTTTGAGTACAACATTATTCCTTCTCAGAAAATTCATTAAGACACAGAAATTTACCACACAGAACATAATTAAGATCTAAGCTGGGGCAATGTTTGTTTCACTATGTAAAATGCTTACCATACAAGCATGAGGATCTGAATTGGATACTGTCAAGAGTCCTTGTTAAAAAGCTGGGTATGGTGGCACATGCTAATAACCTCAGAGCTGGGAAAGGTGAGACCTGAGGACCCCTGGGACTCCAGGCCTGGGAGAAACGCCGTCTCAAACAATGGATGGGTATGGAGAGATGACTCAGTGAGTACAGTTTGTGCTGTGCAAACCTGAGGCTCTGAGTTCAGATCCCGTTCATCCTTGTAAAATGTCAGGTGTGTGGGCATGCACCTGTAATCCCTCTGCTCAGAGCTAGAGACAGAGGATCCCTAGGGCTTAGTGGTTAGCTAGTCTAACCCAAACAGTAAGTTCTGGATTCATTCAGAGATCTGCCTCAAAAGCTAAGGTGGAGAGTGGGCTCCTACAAATCCCAATAATGATTGACACCTGGCCTTCTCACGCATGTGCGCAACATGTATTTGTGCAACTACACACATACACACTCATGCACATCACACACACACACACACACACAAACATCTTGCACAAACGTGCACATGCCTGCATCTTGCACATGAAGGATCCTTTTTTATTCACCTCCTGTCAAGTTGAGTTTCGTCCCACACCTTTCTCTCTTTGTATAGCAGGATCACCAGACATCCATATTTGAGGTGCTAACAGCGGAGCAAAAGACAAAGCCTCTCAGGAGCTTCCTTCCATCTTTCTTGATGGTTGGCAAAGTTAATAAACTATGAGGATTTGAAACTGGATTTCTGCACTTCTGAATTCTGGTGGACTTTGCAAAGGGATTTGTTCTCGCAAGAACCCACATGATTGAAATCTTACTGAATACAATACACATGAAGTGATCAGAATTAGGAATATTTCCAGAGCCTTCAAGGGATCTACGTGGAACACGTGAACAAACATAAAATATATTTATCCTCTCACCACTCATGTGGTAGACTCACATGTGTGTAGAATGGGCAGAGCAGAATTAACCTTTTTTATGATGAGAAGCTTTCTAGTCCCAAGAAGGGGTGTCTATTCTAGACTTATTTTCAAATATAAAATGTAAAAAGCCAGGCATGGTGGTGCACGCCTTTAATCCCAGCACTTGGGAGGCAGAGGTAGGAGGATCGCCGTGAGTTCAAGGCCACCCTGAGACTATATAGTGAATTCCAGGTCAGCCTGGACTAGAGTGAGACCCTACCTCAAAACACCAAATATATATATAATGTAAACCTAGCCAAAAACTATTAGCATCATTTTACCATATTTCTATTTTGGTTCTTTTTTTTAACTTGCTCCATTTTTTGTTTATTTTGTTGTTCATGTTTAACTTTTTCCCTTTGATTTTGCTTTTTTTTAAAAAACGTTTTTATTGGCTTAAAATTACTTACATTAACACAACAATATGCTCAGCACCATAGGTTCTTAGATAAAGCTCTTGAATCAATGATGACATTCCCTCTCATGCATTAATTATTCTACCCCCCCCCCATGAAGCTTACATTCTTTCCATCAACTCTTCTGCAAATCTCCCTGAGTCATAGTGGGTGAGTTTAAATTTTGCCTACTTATTAAGTTTTTAAGAGTCTGTAGATTTGTATTTTGGACAATTTTGGGTTTTCTTTAATTATTTCGTTTCTGTTCCCGTATACATGGGTACTTGTTTTCAGTTCAGATGATGAGTATATTTTTACATGTGTCCTTGTTATGTATTATGCTGCCAATGCTTCGAGATGCATCTGTATTCAACTTAACTCTGAGAAGTGTGTCACTAGACAAGCTTTGGCCTAGTGTGAGCATCATGGAATATATTTACATACAGTAAGATATGTCACTAAGTGATGAAATCTCATGAGACCACCCTTATGTGCTCTGTACTTGACCAAAACAGCATCTTGTATTTTACACTACTTTCTAGAAACTGAGTTGAATGTGTTTTTACTTTTCTTCGCAGGTGTGTGTGTGTGTGTGTGTGTGTGTGTGTGTGTGTGTGTGTGTGTGTGTGCCTGTGTGTGGTATGGTATATATGCACATGTATGTTCAGATGTACATGGACCATGCAAATGTGTTCAGAGGAGGAAGGAGAATGTAGTAGCCCTCCTCCATCATGCATCTGCCTGTTTCATTGACATGGAGTCTATCAGAATCTGCAGCCCCTGTGTTTCTTCAGACTGGCTGATCGGTGTCTCTTGATTCTGCTCCCCACAGGACTGGGATTTCAGCAGTGTGTGGTCATGGCCAGCTGTTTACTTGGACACTGGGGAATCAAACTCAGGTGAATCCGGCCCTCTCAAGCCCTCATGCTTAGGGGGCAAGAGCTCTTACCTGTGAAGCCATCTCTCCACACCCCATAAACACAGTTTTAAATGTCTACCAACTAGTCCCTCATAAAACTGTTTTTGGATTTAAAAATTCTCTTTTTACTGCTAGGATAAAGTGTGAAACAATTAACAGAATTTCAAAAGCAATGTCTTCTTCCTATGCAGTTAGAATATATTATCAAGAGGAATATAGAATACAGAATAGTTAGAAGATGAAATTATCATATTTAAATGGTACCAAAGAAAACTCTACAACATAATATAGACCATGTGGATAATTTGGGAAGCTGCCATAACAATGTACCACAAACCATAAGGATGAAACCACCAAAATGAAAGCTCTGCCTACTGGGAGGCTGCGATGAACATTTTGGCAAGACCAGGGTAGCCTCTCAGCGCCCTAGGACACCCTTTCTGGTCCCTCCTTGCTGCTGATCTGGCTGGAATCCTCGGCAATCCTTGACTTCCAGACACAACATATCATGATCTCCCTCTGATGTGGCATGATGAGCTTCTCCTATACATCATTCCATTTTGTCATGCAGACACGAGTCAGAAGCGATTAAGGGGGACACCACTATGAGCTGATCTTAACTGATGACATCTTACAATGACCCCTTTTCCAAATGATCACAGTTTTGGCAAAAGGTTAAGGACTTCAACTGATCTTTTGAGGGATGAAGTTTAATGAAAACGTACTCCTCCTCCTGCACATGTTCATCCCATTTCCCCTGAATCGGAAGCCTTTGCCCCTTTCTTTGTATTTTCCTATCTTTTCCTTCAAGGCTAAAGCAACATCTCTTCCTCCATGAAGGACTGCGGTCCTTATTCTTTGGAATCTATAAAAATCCATGGCCATGAAGTTCAGAGCACTGTAGATGGCTTACTACCTCAGCCTCAGGAGGGCTCTCTAATTTCAAGTCACACTTTTCATTTGTTACTTTTTTCAATTATGTCTCACATTTTACAACATAGATTGTTGCATTGGCTCTTTTCATATTTACCAATGATATCTTCCAAGCTCTTCTTTGTTTTAAGACAATGAAAATTTCTCTTCCACAACCAATGATTAAGAGGTTTGCACACTTAAAGCGATTTTAAAATATGCAATGCCATTCTATTCCTCATGTATTAATAGTATGCATATTTGTATATTTCATATATGTACATATGTATATACATATATATATGTATCTCCTGGAATGTGGGAATAGAGCAATATATATTTATTAATAAGTGAATGCATCACTGATAATATTGAATACATATCATAGAATTTCCCAGTTTAATATGTTGATGGATATAAAAATACTATGGAATGAAATTTATAGTAACATAATGTCTACTTGAGAAATATGAAGGTCTCCCTGCAATTTAAATTCTAGAAAAGAATCACCGAGACTGTAGAGTAAGAAAGAAAAAAGATTTAGTTTTCTATTTCTTAGGGATTTTTTTTTTGTTTTAGTTTTAGTTTGTGCATGTGTGTAGCATGTGCTTTGTGTGTGTGTGTGTGTGTGTGTGTGTGTGTGTGTGTGTGTGTGTGTGTGTGTGTGTAAATGTGCACTCCCCATACCCATGTGTGTAGAGACCAAAGAAGAGTGTCCAGTGTTGGGTGTCCCCTCTGTCACCCACCCACATCTATCGTTGAAAGGGAGTCCTTTACTGAAGCAGAGCTGCCTTTTTGAGTCAGATTGATTGACCATTAATTCCCAGATTTCCACTCCTCGGAGAACGGGAGTCAGGGTCACATAGAGCCATGCCTAGCTATTTGTGCGGATGCCCTGGAAGGAACGACAGCATGGATCGGGTCCCCTGAGCCCCTGCATGTTTGTGTGAAAAGTGCTCTTCCTCGCTGATCCAGCCTCTCAGCCCAACTTTAAGACTTTTACATTTTCTGTTCCATAAACAAAACAAATGAAGTCGATTCACTTTAAGAAATTTTAAACTACAGAGTCTTATTCTATCTCTCAAGTTTATACCGAGTTAAAATTTGTGGCTGCTTTTAAGAACAAAGCTCTCCCCCTCCTGTAGAGACGATATATAGATTCGCTCATACTCTAAGGTGTTAAATTTTATCACCAACAGTCAAATCTCATGTGCAATAAAATTACCTGTGTGTCTCCTGGTTCCTTATCTTTATCTGTGCCCTGAGGTATTGGTCACAGCTAGGATGCTATCCTTCAGGGAGCCAATCTAGAATGATAAATGAAAGGAAATAAGACATAATAAACACCCTAGAAAAAAATCAAGTTGTCCACCAGGGCTGTTGTTCCCAGCAAGTAACTGTCAGCTTCTTAATTGCTTTACAACTTCAGGGACACCTGCCAATTATAATTAAAGAATCAAAGACTAAATATTCCATAAATCTTATTAAGGTACCGTGGAAAACATAAGTCAGCAGGAAATATAAGTTACAGTCTTTCCCAGGAGTTCAATGAAATCTCCCTGTCTGGGCCACTTAATATTATGTACAGATCATAAATCCATAACAAGTATATTACCTAGTGTAAAAGGCCCTATCTCTTTGTCAACATATATTTTAATTCATGGTGTCAGAGAAGCACTGTATTTTAGGATAAATTATTATCAGATAAAGAGATTTTCTAATTTCACATTGCTATACCACCCAGCATGATTTTCCATAAAACTAATTCTTTGGGGGAAAAATATGTCTCTCATGACTTGTATGTCTAAGAAAAGTGAAGACAAAGAGAAGAGTACTTGCAACATTCCAGCTATGACATGCATATTAATTTTCGGGTGATTGCTACGGAAATTTGTGTTTCCTCCTGGTAACTCCATTACGATTATCAATGCCCTGACCTTGGCCTTCAACCTAAGCAGCCACTCGTCCCTTGTCACTCATTTGGCCTATGTGTTAAGGTCACATTTCCTCTCTGGACTGTTTGAACTGTCATTCCTCTTGACTCAAGAAAAGTCAACAGAGAGTCACGGAATAACTTCCCCAGCCTTTAAGGATGCTATTGACTAGCTGGTGCCACTCAATGACCTCGCCTTCCTTGTTCCCCACCATTTGTCCCCAGGAACTCTCCTTCCTTGTTCCCCACCATGCTGTCATCTTTGTCATATCACTATCTGAATTTGCATTATTTATTATCTACTGATGTGTAGTTTGTCGCCCTCCACTGTCATGTGGTTCCTAAGGTGGAACACCTGGTTTCCTAGGGAACCCTTGGCAATGTTTGGAGACATTTTTTGACAGTCACAACATGGGTGAAGCGCTCATGAAAACTAGTGGTAGAAGTTTGTGATGTCCTCAAGCACCCTACATATAGACTAGAGTGCCCTTTAATAACAATTACCTGAGAACATCAACCCGAGAACTCAAAGATACTGTGTCAGGGCTCCTTGAGTCTTGAAGAGCAAGGACATTGTCACGGTTCAGTACCTTGATGAGCAGGTGTGCAGGTGAAGTTACTCAGAGAATCGTAGGGAAGGGTCCCAGCAGGGCTGTAGAGACAAATTCTCTAGCTCTATGGTACCTCGCCTTGTACTCTCAGTGGTGGCCTCCAGAGTAACTGTTATTAGATGAAACCGGTCCACATTACTCAACTTCCTCCAGCCTGAATCTCCAAGAGTGTCAAAAACTCAGCTGATTCACATCCTAAATTTTGACATAAGTGATCACAGCAGTAGTATATTGCCCTACCTCTAAAAATTCATAAATCATAAATAATTCCATCACTCTTAGTAGTTACAATTTCTCCTTTCACCATTTCATGACATCATCACTGGAATTATTTTATTTTAAATAGAATATCATTGTGTATATCAGGCTACTCTCAAACTCATGATATTCCTGTCTCAGCCTCTTCAAATGCTGATAATTCAGGAATGGACCACCATACTCTGCACATAATCCTTATAACGCTTTTGTGTTTGAAAGGCAACACAAAAACATAGACAGCACAGCATAAAAATCTGTCTATAGAAATTCCTGAGCAAGTTTAAGAAGACACCTGAGAGTATGAGTTCTATTCCTGCCACCTCTCCTCAGTAAATGATCATCTATCCATTGGTTGAATCCAGAACTTTGTTTTGGCTAAATTCATTATCACTAGCTATGACTAGCATAATAAATAAGATAAATATTTTGATTTAATTTATCATTAAGTGTCACTAGACAGTGCCAGGGAAAATGTTCATGCCCTGTCCTATAATTTGAGGTATGAACAATATAACAAAATATAAGGGCTGGAGAGGTTGCTCAGTGGTTAAGGAGCTTGCTTGCAAAGCCTAAGGAACCCAGATTCCATTCCGCAGTACCCACATAAAGCCAGATACACAAAATGAGGCATGCATCTGAAGGACATTCGCAGCAGCTTGAAGACATGGTATGTCCATTCCCTCTGTCTCTGTATGCTCATAAATAAATATTTTTTAAAAAAATAACTATTATATTCTCATTAAATATACCATAGATACAAATTTTAAATTGAAATAGCATTTTTGCAACTGTGTTTCTGTATAACACAGTAATTTGATTTTTTTGTTTTTTATATATTTTATTTATTTGAGAAAGAGAGAGAGAAAGAGATAGAGAGAGAAAATGTCATGCCAGGGCCTCCAGCACCTTCAAAGGAACACCAAACACATGCTCCTCCATGGGCATCTGACCTTATGTGGGTACTGGGATATCGAATTCAGGTCCTTCTGCTTTGCAGGCAAATACCTCAACCACTAAGCCATATCTCCAGCCCTAGATTTGAAATTCTGAGTTAAATTATCCTCCAAGAAATAAACACTTGTCTCTGTGTCATAGGACTTGTCTATAAAATATATTCATTACACAATATTTTAAGTACCCATTTTGGAATATACTGTCATTTTGTAACTGATAGAAATATTGTGTTACATTTTTATTTAAGCAAACTGTAACAAATTTCATGGGAGAAGCATTATTGAAGATACTGCCTTATAAAATTTGTCTAACTAATTTTAACAACTCTATTATACTTCAGACAAAATGTGTATGCACGTCAGATGTGTTGTCTCCCCAAGCCCTACATTTATTCTAAGCCAGTTTTCATCTCCACAGCATTTCTGATGGCCCATCAGAATCTTTGGCCACGATTCATATCCATCCTTGGTTGTTTTTGCCTGTAGATTAGATTTTTGGTCTGGCTACAATTCCCCGGAGCTGACTGTCTGAAGGGTCCAGGGGCTTCATCTTTGTCTTGCTTTTACAAAACCCGTTTTCTTACATGTCTTAAACAAGTTTTTCTAAGCTCAAGAGATGAGTTTCAGAAGACCACTGCAAGCTGAAGGTGGTGTATGGTCTCAAGAAATGTGTCTTGTATAGTCATGTGGTACTTAGGGAAGCCAACCTGAGTTTCCTTAAAAGGGTTCTTATTACATACTTAGTAAGCAGTTATTATAAGCAAAATAAGTGTGACAGGTAGGAGTTTTAAAAACAACAGAAAATGTATCAAGGGTCTTCATCGAGTGCAGGCAGACATAGCTGATACAAATGAGAAGAACACAGAGATAGTTTGAAGTAAATGCAGCAGTTATGGCTGGGTTTTGTTAAACAATCTTCAGACTTCTAAGATCATATTGTATAAACTGTTCAACTTCATGAAAAAAAAAAAGATTCATATAAAGTATTCAAATCCAAGATAAGATAATACTGTGAACAAGTATAGTTAAAAGATATTCCATATGTTATAGACCATGAATTTCCTTCTGTTTTTAATTTATACATTTGATGAGAAAAATGCATGTTTAATAATAACATGACAGAATGGGCATCTTTATAAATGAATATTGCGAACCATTCCTTTAATTCTATCCACATAGATATTCCTTCTCATCTGTTCAGAAAGGTATATCTTCTTCAGGGTGAGATTTGCTTGTGCAAAAGTCAAGTTGTAGAATTTGCCCTTGGTTGACGCAAACCTCACGATTCTCTTTCTGGACACAAGCAGGGTACCACTTTATACACGCAATGATTTTTGATTAAACAGAAGTTGCTGTAACGAAGCTCTCAAAGGAAATCAATGTGACTCCATGGACGTGTGACCCAAGCAAAGACCTAGGTGTGAGCATGGTAGAAGACCAAAAGCTCTCTGGTGGCCAAACAGAGAAAGAAACTGGATTAGATAAGGAAAATTTTAAAAAATTCAAGCAGCGTGAGATCAAGCCATTTGAAAGAGTTCAAAATAAAATTTTCCCACGTTTATAAATCACACCAAAATATTTTTTTCTCCTCAAAAAGGAGACAATTTGGGGGATCCTTTGGCTCCTGGGGTCACCAACTCTCTGGTTATGTCCCATCTGGAATGAACCACTGAGCTGGTGTGGGGTGGGGTGAGATGGGGCTGAAGAGATTACACGGTAAATTGATCAATAGCTGCTTAACTCCATAGAAAAGAGCACTTGTGTTCTGTGATATCACCAGGCTTTTATGGTGAGCTTTATGAGAGTTTGCATGGTGATTTACAATGACTCCCCGTGTGTCACCAGGGTGGCACTGCCATCCCATTGTTTGGGCTATTAAAGTAACTGCCTCCTGAGCCAATTTGCAAACAAGACAATTCACAAAGCAGCAGAGCTTTGTACTGTAAAAATAGATGCTAGAGATAATTGGGCAAGGTGGTGTCATGTCGTCTGTGTGCAGTTCATTAATTAACTGCTTGAAACGGCTATAAAATAATAGCCATGTCATCAGGATGAAAGTACAGGGCTGCAAAGGAAATCAAACTTGGTAAGAAGGCAGACAGAAGTAGCTGTTAGGAAGGGAACTCAAGGCTTCCTGCCTGGATAGTTCTCATCTCATTTCCCTGCAGTTATGGACCTGGGCTTCAACTTCCCTTATCGTCACTTGTTAGTGTTTATGGGGTGGCAGGTGATGCATGTGGTTTCTGTTCCCCTCTGATCCCTGGATGCTGAAGGCTTGTGCAATAAAAGAGCTCAGGGATTGTAGCCACTAACAGCAATATCCTGTGATCCCCCCCACACACACACACACACTTCAGAGACAAGGTTCATCTTAAAGACATTCGCCAACATGTCACTAATGGGATTTCTCATTTCAGCAACAATTGGGTCTTTAGCAAGCCCAGGCCTGAGCCACGAAAGAATCGTACAATGGGGAAACATGTTATCTATACGAAAGGCCCATGCTAATGTAATAGCACATTTATAAATCATATGGAGTGGGCTTAAGAATATCACTTCATAACCAAATTGGATAACTGTCATTTAAGAAGAGCCGGAAATGTAAGAAACTGTGATGAGGAAAATATATTAGTAGTTCTGTGTGCACCACCTCAGGAACTATTTTTATCTGCCTTCCAGTACCCAGCTCCACAGTGACCTCCCCCTGAAGCACTGAGACATGTTTAACAATTGGAAAAGAAGATTTGGGAAACTTGGCTGTAGATGCCTCTGGCTAAAAGAATATGCAATACAATTACATACCACACATAGCCTAGAAAAACCCAGAAGTGAGATCCTAGAGATATTAAGTTTATGTCTCTATGAGGACTCCCTCACTGTGGCAATAATGAAAAAATTAGGTCACCTCACAATGGTAATTTTCTCAGAATTATGGTGCACTTGAGTCAATTTGATCTCCTTTTAGCGGAACGCTTAGCCAAGGAGGGCCTTGCTAAAAGAAGCAACCCGTCATCCTTATCACCACCCGTAAGGAAGAAGGGTGTCTGCACAATGGCCTCACAGGCCCTGTCAGTGATCGGTCAAGGCTTAGGCTGATGAAATATTTTCTGTCAGGGCTTATTCTACACCTGACATTTCTCATATTTGATCTGTTAATGGTTATTGCCCACTCTGCTGGTTTCAAAGGTCAGATTCATAAAAAGGTTATATCTCTACCAACTGAGCCCTTTGGTCGGATCGCCACTCCAATACATGTCGTAAGCCACAGTGACGAGTGTCTGATCCTTCCCAGGGCACACAGGTGAGCTGGCTTTTCCCCAAAGGATCACTTGTGTCCTTGTGTTTTGATGAAGGCTCATCCTTTCTAGAAGTTTTGGCAGTTTAAAAATGGTTTCTAATACAGATGATTGTCTTCGTATACTTTCTGTATGTTCTTGTAAACATATTCTCATGATATCAGTCCAAAGTGTCAGGAATGATAGAAGGGCCATACTGTGGAAAAGAAGGAAGGACATGGATATAATTGGGAAGTAATGGGTATATAGAGATATAATTGGATATAATTGGAAATCGGGACTGGATTCCATCAGGACCTTTGGTATCTCAGTCTCTGGGCATCTGCTTTGCTCTTAGACAGGCTTCCTCCAAGTGTTAGTTTTCAGAACTAGAAGAGAAAGGATTCCTTCTTCTAGACTTGCAACCCCAGAAAGACTGACACGATGTGAGTCTGTGATTGCTGACCAGTGGATGGTGTGTGAATGCAGCTGGAACCCTCCAGCCATGGGCTGGCCTTGGAGGAAAGTGAGGACAGTTTCTAAAAGATCTGAAAAGGTGGTCTGGGGAAATGACTTGACTTATAGGTGGTCATTGGATGGATAGAGGCAGGAAGAAGCTACATGATTTCTAATCCTAAGTGCATAGGGGTGTTTCAGAGAGTGGAGAAGCTAAAGAGATAAGTACTGAAATAGTCAGGGCATATGTACATTAGCTGATTATCTTGCTTTTATACATTTCTAAAACACTTATCGGGTTAGCCAGTGTTTGAATTTACAAAAAAAAAGACAGTTTAATAAAAATGTTCAGGAAGCACTGGCTACAAACGAAAGCCTCATAAAACTACTACTTTTGCATTTCTGCAGCAAAAAAAAAGTCAAAAAGAATGTGAGGTAGCTCTCATAGATTAGATTTATAAGAATGTTTGCATAGCTATTATATGTGTTTCATAAGGCAACTTTTCTTTGGACAGTTCTTAACACTCAGTTGCTAGACAGGATATACCAACTTGAGTTTGAAACCTGAAATTTATGTAAATCTTTTAAATCTTTCACATTTTAATTATGAGGAGCAGGGGTGTGAATTCTCACATGTATGATTCTCCTTTGATCCTGACACAGAGAAAATTAGCACATAGAATACACTGTAATTTCTTTGAATTTAAAGAGTTGAGTGTGTGTAAAGTATGTGTAAAAATAACATTGTGTTTTCCATAAGATCTCACATCAGAAAATATCTTGGGGGTGAGGCCATCGTTCAGTCGCATCGTTCAGTTGTGCAGGGCACCTTGTAATTATAGGTCTGACATCTTGGATTCAGTCTCCAAAGGAAAAGGTGGAGGGAGAAAGAGATGAAAACAAAGTAACACCAACACCAGTAATGATTAGAATAAGTGAGTTGGTATGAAAGGTTGTTCAAGTGCATTCATAGAGGCATGGGTAGACAAATTCCAAAGTTGTTTTGGTCAACAAAGGGAAAATTGCCATGACATGTCCAAGGTCCCTATGTAGAGGCCCAGGAAGCTATTGGATGAAGATTCTGAAGCGTTCCAGAAGCTGTTGCTGAGATTTGGAGTGAAACTGGGTCAAAATCCCTGTATTTGAGGCCAAACAAAGCCTTTGTATGGAGCTATGGACCGTGGTTGGCAGCATTGATCCTAGGACATTTTGGACATACCAAGAGAGTGGAACTGTTACCATCAAGAGCTGCTGTCTCAGGGTGAAATTTCCCCAGGCTGCTCAGCCCAGTTGGAGGGTTGGAATTAGAATCTAAAGAGTTCCTTAGCTTTTACAATTAAATTGTGCTTGAACAATAAAGTTGAAGTTGTATCACATTGATGCCCAACTCACACATTTGTTTCCTCTCCCATCCCATTCTGGAGCTGAGCTGTCCGCTGTCGGCTGTCTCAGGGCTGGGGTCCACAGAGCTGGGGGGATGGCACAGGGGTTCCAGAGGGACACAGAGGCGAGCAGATGCTATTGTATATCCATGTGGTTCTTTATTCAATTGGGAGAACTTACATTTTATAGGAAAAGGGGGTCAGGGGATGGGGAATTGGGAAGAGAAGAGATTGGTTGATGGGAGTGGGGAGTTGGCAGCCTGCACTGGGATAGGTGGGTGGGAAAGGTGGGTGGGGACAACCTGAGGACACCTCATTTGGGGGCCATGAGTGGCGGGAAATATGTGATGCTAGCCAAGGTCAGGTCCGTGGGGATGGGTACAAGGAAGTTTTGCTGATACCTAATGCCAGTCCTGCTGAGATGGGAATGCTGGCTCCTGTGGCCAGCCCATGGGGGTGGGAGTCAGGGTAGGTGGAGCTGGGAAACGCCTACCAAGTTGCCTTGGTTTCACCTCACAAATCCTTAACCCAGTGCTCCCCGTGCCCTCAGTAGCAGAGCCAACAGGCAGTGCCCAACACCATTCGAGGTAGCTTTCCAGTTGCACACCCCTGATACACACACACACACACACACACACACACACACACACACACACACACCCCACACACACATCCATGGACACATTTTGTGAAATAATTAAAGTTCTCTTTTCTAGAACTTATGAAGTAATTGTAGAAGCCAAGTTACTAAGAGTTTGGGGATGAACCAAGCAAACATGCTACCTGAAGTACGACTTTGATTTTTGGTCTGTGTTTTATTTTTGTTTTATCACTTCGCTACATGACTACATCATCACATATGGTACATGCTGTGAGCCAATATTTCAGTCTTTGCTTGATAATTTATGAATGTTTTAGGCAATTACTTTCAGCCAAATAATAATTATTGAAGAAACATCATCACTATATATGTGTGCATGTTTTATATGAATTTATTAATATAAAATAGACTATTTTACTTACATCCATAGTTTCATATGGGAATTAGTATGTCAAAAGAAATACTCACTGAGTTTTCTCTAAACCCATATTGCAGCAATAACTTTATAAATACCAGTGACATATTGGTAACACATATATTGTTAAAGTAAAGTACATATATATTGGGGTGAGAAGAGGCTATCTACTAAAGTAATTAGACTACCACAACTGTGGGCTTGAACATAATGGAAAGATACATATTATTTATTATTGCTATCAGTTATCATTCTGTTCATGTAGTGTGTTCGCAGATTCTTTATGCCCTATGGTAGTTTGAAGGTATGGCCTCATAGACTCAGGTGTTTTATTAAAGCTGAGTTTTCAGCTTCAGCCCCTAGCAGGCAGACTCCTGGTACTATTGGGGTGATATATTACTGGGGCACAGATCTAAATTTCAGCCAAAAGGTATGAGAGCAGGTTTGAGCACTGGCCTTGATTCCTGCTCTCTG
>PVHP010008568.1:0-52824 GCA_004024765.1 Zapus hudsonius | reverse complement strand
GAGAGGGAAAGGAGGGGAGAAGAGAGGGAGAGGAGGAGAGGGAGGGAGGGGAGGGGAGGGGAAGGGAGGAAAGCAGAGCAGAAAAGAGCAGAGCAGAGGAGGGATGAAACGGAAAAAGGAAAGAAGTATTACCAAGGGAGCTAGTTAAGGCAGAGAATGCTGACTCTCGTCCCCTATCTCTCAGGACCGGTAGATTTGAAGGAGGAGCTAAGCATGTGCAAGTTCCCAGGTGCTGATGATGCTATTGGTCCACAATCCCCACTTGGAGGACTGTTGCCTTATGGACCACGCTATGACGATTCTAAGTCTCCACCAGAAGACTTTTCTATGGAAGTTGTTATAAACTACCCAAGGACACCAGGTCTACTGAAAGAATCTCTTAAGTCAGTCTCATGAAAGATAAACAAAGCGAGACTCTAGTCAAAGGACATAGCCAACAGAGGATAATTTTAAATCTAATCTATCCAAAATAGATTTTTATTCGTCAATCACTGTCGAAGCAGGGAAGAGGGCCTGTGTGAAGTTCATTTAAGCAAAAGGAAAGCAGTTTTCAAAAGGCTGGTATGTGCTGAAGGCCAGGCTAAAAAATATGGGCTGAGAAGGGAGCACTGGTCTATGTGGCTAGGCCATCTGGCTTGTTAATTGACACTTATCCAGAGGGCAGACAGGATTCTGGTTAATTGGAGACAGGAGAGGTAGTGATGTATCCATCAAAGTTAGGCTCTTCCCTTACAACAGGGCAAAATCAAGAGTAACTACCGCAAGCTGGGTGTGGTGGCACACACCTTCACTCGGGAGACAGAGGTAGGAGGATTGCCTCGAGTTTGAGGCCACCCTGAGACTACATAGTGAATTCCAGGTCAGCCTGGGCTAGAGTGAGACCCTACCTTGAAAAAAACCAAAGGGGGGAAAAAAAAAGAATAACTACCGCTTGAATGTTTGCATTTCGAAAAGATTGTTCTGTGGGGTTCCTTGAGAAGATAGTTCTAAGTGGTGAAAATTTCCATCTCAAAGGGCTAGAGAAAGAATATATAATTTATACCTGCAAAAAAGTAGTGGCTCTAAGAGGGGGGATAGGGGCTTTTCCATTTACAATTAGTTTGGGGTAGCAGAAATAGTAAGTGACTTCTGAAACCATTGAGCTTTTTCAGGCAGGAGCTGATGGAGGCTGGAGTGCACTTGAGCTGTTAAAATTATGTTATTGTCTGTTCAAGTTTCTCTAGTGCATGTTGGGAGTGGGGGCAGGAATGCAGGTGGATGAAATCATTTATGCTAGTTAAGGTTGGGGCTAAGTGAAGAAGAAAGTTCTCTCTGACAAGTCTGGCTAGACTTGGAGTTAAGAAAGAGAATTGGTGGGGGACTGAGAGATGGCTCAGTGGTCAAAGGTGCTTGCTTGCAAAGCCTGACGGCCCAAGTTGGACTCTCCAGTATTGATGCATAAAGCCATTTGCAGGTCCAGCCATGGCACACCCATACTTACTTTCTTTCTCTCTTACGTAAATAAAATATTTTTAATAAAGAAAACTGAATTGTTGCCAGATAGTTTTGTTCTATAAGTTGCAATAAGTCTATGAATTATTGCAGTTGATAAACAATCACTATTTATAGTTTTAGCAAAAGGGTAATGCTTTCTTAAATGTATATGTTTTACAAGTTGTTCCTGATACTTACACAACTGCAGAAGCCACTGATCAAACAGGAAGGATTTCTGCACTCAGGCGTGATGAGATGTGAAACTTTCAGAGCAGCTACTGTTACCTAATGTTTCAAAAAGTGGCGGCTTTCACTCTTCAAAACGCCACTTTCGGGCTGGAGAGATGGCTCAGCAGTTAAGGCACTTGCCTCCAGTGCCTAAGGACCCAGTTCAATTCCCCTTTACCCACATAAGCCAGACCCACAAGGTGGTGGCCCTGGTTCTCTCTCTCTCTCTCTCTCTCTCTCTCTCTCTCTCTCTCTCTCTCTCTCTCTCTCTCTCTGCTTGAAAAATGAATAAATAAAATATTTTTTAAAAACTCTACTTTCAATTCAAAGATGATAGGGGTCCAAGCAGTAACTACAACAACAAATCAGCAAATACCTTGATATATATATATATATATATATATACACACATATATATGTGTGTGTGTACGTTTATATATATATCTTGAGCTTCATCCTTCTCCAGGTCAAAATCCCCACCCCCAGGGCTAGGAAGTTACTCCTTGGGTGAAGAGCTTCTTGCCAGGCAAGAGTGAAGACCTGAGTTCTTATCTCCAGAACCACCGTAGAGCTTGATGCTGTAGCACACAGGTGTAATCCCAGCTTTCCTATCATTTGGTGGGGACAAAAACAAGAGGATCCAGGTAGCAGGCTAGCTACCCTGACATATGCAGCAGCCAACATCCAGAGACACTGTCTCACAAAAGGTGGAGGGCTCGGGAGGAATACTCAAGGTTGTTCTCTGACCTCCACATGTGCACTCACACATGTGCACACACACCTGCACCTCACACACAAATGTAGTCAAATAAACACCCACAAACAAGGGGTTTTAAAACCCATCCCCATGCCCAGGTCATTTTAAATGATACAACTCCGTGTTATAGCATTTTTGTTCAGGGGGAAAGATGTTAAAGTAAATGCTAAATACAGCCCTGAATGAGATTAAAAACAAAAACAGAAATGCAGTCCAAAGGAAGAATGTCTTTGATGAGAAGGGGAAACTGTTATGGCATCTCCTATGGACGTCATTGCATCACCTTCACTCTCTCAAATTCATGTGCTGAAGCTTTAACCCCCTAATGTGATGGCATAAGGATAAATCTCCCACTCTGCAAATATGATTAGTGGA
This sequence comes from Zapus hudsonius, assembly GCA_004024765.1. Lineage (NCBI taxonomy): Eukaryota > Metazoa > Chordata > Mammalia > Rodentia > Dipodidae > Zapus > Zapus hudsonius. The sequence goes on along the minus strand of PVHP010008568.1, from coordinate 49,991 downwards.
AGGCCATGTGAGGACACACTAGAAGCTGTCTGCAAATCAGGAGGAGAACCATCACCAGAATTCCAACTAGATGGAACCTTGATCTTGGATTTCCCAGCTTCCAGATGTATGAGATATTAACTTCTACAATTAAAGCTATCCAGCCTATGGCACTTTGCTATGGCAACTCATACAAGTTAACACAAAAGAATTCATTTATTCATTTGTTAACTGTATTTCTTTTGGGGATGTGAATTAAGGAAACAACCGTAATAAAGTCCAGCCTTTGAGAAGTTTAAAGTCTAAAAGGAAAACCACAAACAAACCAAATAGTGTGAGAAGTGCCAGTTAGTAAGGGAGAAATGAAGCAGGATAGAGAGGATGGAGAGATTGAGATTGTTACTTTATTCAGGGTGGTGAAAGACAGTATCCTTTCAGATGACACCGCAGCAGAGATCTGAAGGAAGTGAGCCAGGGGTTATCTGGATCAATGAGAGGGAACGAATGCATGATCTGGAAGCAGATTGTGTTTAGCAAGCTCAGAGAATAGCAAGCAGGCCATATAGCCCTGAGCAGAGCCAGGGGAGAGTGATAGCAGGTGAGTAACTGGGAAGCTTGGTGGGAAGAGCCTGGAGGTCCATGCTAGGACTTTGGCTCTTATTCTGGGTGGAACATGGATCCACTGAAGGGGGTCACATTCAGGATTACCATTATTTGACTTCCATTTCAGAAGCAGCATTTGCTATGTTGGGTAAACGGTGGCAGGATGTGGCAGAAGGGCAAAAGCAGGGAGACTTGCTTGAAGGTTTGGTTTTAGATGGTTTCAGTCTATTGTGGTTTGGCTAATGAAACAGTTAATGGCTACCTCATAAGATTCTAGCTATGATTTTGTTCTATTATTGGGTTATTTACAGGCTAAGTAGAAAATCTGTTACATTTTTATTTGTACCTAGGAACTATGATTTATTTCCTTTTTGTTTTTCTTTGTGTGTGTGTGTGTGTGTGTGTGTGTGTGTGTGTGTGTGTGTGTGTGTGATATGTGTGTATATGTGTATGGATGTGCATGTGTCAACCTTAAGGTGTCTTCTTTCTTTACACCTTCTTCCTTTTTGAGACAGGGCTCTTTTGTTTTTGCCATTGCATGTGCAGTCTAGCTGGTCTGCTTCCTGGCTCCACCTCCCATTAATATAGGTTCATTAGAATCACAAACACATGCACCACTTTGTATCTGGCTTTATATGGGTGCTGGGGAATCAAACCCAGACTAGAACGTTTGCAAGCAAGTGCCTTTAACTGGTAAGCCATCACCCCTACCCCCTGGTTTTTGTTTTTTGGACAGGGTCTTATGTATCCAGGCTGACCTCAAGTTACTATGTAGCCAAGGATAACCTTGCCCAACTGACTCCACCAACTCAGCTCTATCCCAGTCCTAGTATTTTTCTTTTCGCCTTGATTCTAGGGTCTCTCTAAAATTCCCTCAGTTCTTTAAGAGACTTGTTCAGTATCCTGAAGACATATCACCTTGCCTAATAGCCTTGGGCTATTGGAACTATGGCCTTCCAACTGCATCCTACCTGTTGGAGCTATACTTCTGACACTTGCAAATAAATATTGCACCTATAAGTACCCTGGAGAATTCCTATAAAGGCAACATTTTGATGTGGTTGAGCTGGTGTAGTGGACATAGTAGTTTGCCTTTCTAGCCAGCTTCTCATGTTACTGATCCTGGGACAATACTTTTGAGTAGCAAGATATTAAAGCATTTGAAAGATCCTGTACACTGTAGGCATTCTTTTTGTAAGCAATAAAAAAGCAGACAAATGTGTACAATGAGAAATTTATTCTTCTATGCAGTTGAATACATAAAAATGTTGGGCCTCAAGAAAGAAACTGAATAACAATCTATGGCCATACCACCCTAACATGCCTGACCTTGTCTGAATTATTAATTCTTCTTTTCCAAGGTAATTCGTTTTTATGAGACAGGTACTTATTCTGTAGTCCAGGCCTAGCCTGTTATTCACTGTGTATGATCTTGAACTCACAGCAATCCTCTTGCTTCCCAAGTACTAGAGAAGTCATTTTTAACTTTATTTTTGTAATAGGGACTCATTTACAGGTCCAAATATGTATAATATATAAAATAGGCAGTGCTATATCTCAACTCTCATCCCTAAACTATCTAATTCCTCAGTTTTTGCATTCATCCAAAGATAGACTTAAGTCTTATAAGTAAATACATACAAACATACATACATACATGGGTGTTCATGTATGTATAGAAATATGTATAAACTTCCTTTTTGCATAAATGGTAGCATTTTGAGTATCTTATCTTGAAGTTAGTTTTCATACCTAATATAAAAGACCATTCAAAACCAGAACATTATAAATTATCTCATTCTTCATTTTGGTTATATAGTATTCTGTTATATGGCTACACCACTGACTGGTCTCAAAAAGTAGTTTTAACCTGAACTTGGTGATACAGACCTGTAATTCTAGCACTTGGGAGGTGGAGGTAGAAAAGTTCATGGTCATCCTCTGGTACATAGGAACTCAAGGCCAGTTGGCTACATGAGAGATGAAAGGGGGAAGAAAGAGAAGGAAGGGGGAAAAGAGCAGAAAGAGAGGAGAAAGGAAGAAAGTTTTAAATTAATATAAATCCCAATTGGCAACTCCACAAACTGCAAATAAAACCAATTCTGGCCATAGAGGAAATATTTATGTATAAGATAAAGGACAAATTATTAGTATTATAATGATTTCAATATTTTCTTAAATATTGAAAAAGAAAAGACTAACCTTAGCTATATATCAGTGATGATTATTTTGAAAATAAAAACCGTGTTAACTGCCCTCACTCTGTAAAGTGTTCCTTTGGGATTAGGAATAGCATGTTAGGAAATTGCAAAAACATTTTCAGGTTGAAGTAGTGCTAAATGAGTAAGAAGAGCTTTGAAAGTATATAAGTGATATTTAAGAGTTCCAACAACTTATAACTTGCTGCAGTACAATCATTTTCAAAAGTCTTGCTTGATATAGAGTGGAACTCTAACTATCCAGAAAATTCAATCCATGGCCTAGCTGATAGATCTAGCCTCCTTACTCCTCATATACTCCCAATACTACTTATGTTTTTGTACTAATTAATGACACAATGATACGGGTTAGGAACAAAGTAGCTTTTTCCTGATAGGTAGTTAGTAGGGACTGGCCCACAGAGCATCAGGCCACCTTGCCTGCTGTGGCAGGACTAAAGATTGCATTTGACCCAGTATCATCCAAGATGGCTGAAAATGACAATCTCCTAATCCCTCCTCTGACACAGCAATAGTTAACAGTTTCTTCCTCGGGTTTGCAGCCTCCCTGGGTCAGTGTTCCTCTTAGGCCCACCAACCAATCAGGTTTCTTCATATACACCAGCTGAGCCTGAAGATGAGGCTCATATAAACGGGCCTGAAACACATTTGTGAGCCCATCCTGATATCCCTTCACTCATTCTCTTCCCCAGAGGTATCCTTCCTGGAGAGAAGCTTTTCTCTATGGGAGAGAGAGGGCTGGAGAGATGGCTTAGCGGTTAAGGCACTTGCCTCCAGTGCCTAAGGCCCTGGGTTCAATCCCCCAGTACCCACATAAACCAGACCCACAAGGTGGTGGCCCTGGTGCTCTCTCTCTCTCTCTCACTCTCTCTCTCTCTGTATCTCTGCTTGAAAATGAATAAAATATTTTTAAAAAAAGCCTCTATGGGAGGGAGAGTTTACTGATCTCCTGGGAAGGGAGAGAACCTCTTTTGAGGAGGGTGATTTCCTGTTTTGCTTTCCTTTTTCTCTTACCTCTCCCTAAAATCTCAAAATTTACCCTCCTCTCAGAGTTCATGTTTTCAATTCTTTAATTCTCTCTCGACCTCATGGTTTCTTGACTTTTTTCTTTCTTCCTTCCTTTCTTTCTTCCTTCCTTTCCTTCTTTCCTTCCTTCCTTCTTTTTTTCTTCTTTCTTCTTTCTTCCCTCTCTTTCTCTCTTCTTTCTTTTCTTTCTTTCTTGAGGCAGGGTCTCTCTCTTGCCCAGGATGACATGGAACTCAATCTGTAGAATGAGTTTCAGGTCAGCATGAGCTAGAGTAAGACTACCTGAAAAAAACGAAGTGCAGCTGGGCATGGTGGCACAAGCCTATAATCTTAGCACATGGAAAGTAAAGAGGAACATCACAGCAATTTCAAGACCAACCTGGGCACCTTTTTTCCCCTTTGGGATTATATTTTAGTGTTAAGAACTTTTTACCTAATCTCAATTTATGAAGATTTTCTCCTGTGCTTATATCTGAATGTTTTTGAGCTTTACATTTTACACTTAGATCTCTTTGGCATTTGTATTATTAATAAAGTATAACAGAGACAGAGGTTTCTCTTTGTGATACAAGGATGTTTGTTTCAATACCACTTCTTTCTCCACTGAATTTTTTTCTGCACCTTTGTCAAAATCAATTGGATATCTTTCTATGGATTTATATCCAGGCTTTCTGTTCTGTTCTGTGATATATACTATCCCTTAGCCACCTCCACACTATTTTGATTATTATGATCCCTACAATTCTATTCTTATTTTAAAATATTCTTTTCTATTATCTTTGTTACATTGCCTTTGTGTGTTCACTTTAGAATAAAGTTGTCTATAACTACAGAATTGGAATTGTAGTGCTTGGTCAGATCAATTGTCATCTTTATAATGTCTTCTAATCTATAAATATGTTTACACTTATTTAGGACTTTTTTGATTTCCCTCAATAGCATTTTGTTGTTTTCAGCATGTGTATATACAAATATATGTTTATACACATGCTGTGTATATATTTTTTCAGATATATGACCAAGTATTTAATTTCTTGGTTGTATGGTAAATCGTATCCATTAATTTTGGTTTCTAATGCAACATTGGTAATATATAAAATGAAATTCACTTTTATGTATTGACTTTGTATCTTAAGAGCATTTAAACTGTTGTAAGTTCCAGTTTTTAAACAATAGATTCCTTGATATCTTTTTATATAGCCACTTGACTATGAGTGAGGACAGTTTCTTCCATTCTAACCTGTGTACCTTTTCCTTTCTTTTCTTATTTTCCTTACCTTGCACTGACTAGGACTTCCATCATAGTGTTGAATAGCCCTCATGAGAATACATCCTTACCTTATTCCAATTCTAGCATTCACTTTTTTGCCATTAAGCATAATGTTGAGAAAAAATAAGTATAATGTTGAGGACAATTATTTTTTTGAAGATATTTTTGCCAAACTGAAGATGTCTGCAGAGAGTTCTCTCATGAGTGGATGTTGGATTTTTGTTATATTTCTTTTATTCACTGAACATGTTTATGTAGATTTTCTTTGTTAGTCTGTAATTCAGTCAGTTATATTACTTGATTTATTTAGTATTGAACCACTCTGTATTCCCAGAATGAAGTTCCTACTTATTGTCATATACATCATTTTTTTACATATTGCTACATTTAATTTGTTAGTACTTTGTTACCCATGTTCAGGAAGAATATGGGTTGTAATTCTTTTTGTGTACTGTTTTAACCTAGCTTTGGTCCCAGGACTTTCTGGCCTCATAAGATGAATTCAGAAGTGCTTACTTCTTTGAGTTATTTCCTCTTGAACTGTGATAGAATTCATTAGTGAAAACATCTGCCCCTAGAATTTTCTTTTTCCAGAAGGTTTTAACATATTAATTCAATTTCTTTAAATGAAAGAATTTAACCTTTAAAAAATTCCCATTAATTTTTTTGAAAACCTAGTTTCATCATAAAGATTAATACCCACTTAGTCACTGATATTTAACATTTGACTCAATGTTTTACTGTTGAGGGTAATTCAAAGAAAAGATGTGGTTCTACCTTAAAGAAATTATGGCACAATGCTAATGAAAGACATTTTTAAAATATTTTATTTATAAGAGAGAGAGAGAAAGAAAGAGAGAGAGAGAGAGAGAGGCAGACAGAGAGAGAGTGACTGACTATGGGCATGCCAGGGTCTCCTGTCCCTGCAAACGAACTTCAGAGACATGTGCTACTTTGTGCATCTGGCTCTATATGGGTACTGGAGGAAATCGTGTTTTGCACTAAAGCATCTTTAACTGCTGAGCCACCCTGAGCTATCTCTCCAACCTGGTGAAAGACATTTTTAAATATACACATGTATGTGATTAAGAGAGTGTCGCATGCATGCACTTCAGGAAGTGATAAACAGATTTGCAATTTGGGCAATTTATTTCTCCAAGCTTTATAATTCCTTCTGTAAAAGAGAAATAAAAATACTGCATACATCACTGAGTTATATAAAGATTAATGATGCTTGTCAAGGGCATCATACAAACTAAATACCTAATAGAAGCTATTATTAATATTACTTTATAGAAAAATTTACAACAATGTGTATCAGAAAGTACAGAATAGTATGGATTGAAAGCACTTTCCATCTTTCTAGAGAATCGTATACTTTAAAAAGTCTAGCTACGCAGCCTGAAATTCCAGCACTTGGGAGGTTGAAGAAGGTGGATTCCAAATTTGAGCCAGTTTGCACCAAGGTAGGCAGTCCTAGGTATCCCTGAGCTACATAGTGAGACCACATCTCAAAGTAAGCAAACAAAAAACATTCCAAGGGAATTTTATGAGCTTATATTTTCAATTTTATTAGTCTATACAACATAAGCATTGAATGGGCTTAAATTACTGAAAAATTCTAGACTAAATACTGACTCAAATTTTGTGAATTTTTCGAAAGGTGTCTGTTATCTACTACCACCTTAAAGCCTCTTACTCAATATTTGCTTGCTTTTTATCCCTTTTCAAACACTACCAGGTTCACCCTCCATCTGCCTTGTCCAATATATTGATAATTTTTCTACAGGACAATGAGCAGGGTCTCAAAGTCTCAAGATATACTTTATTCATTAATTGTCTTAATAAACTGTATGAAAACATGTACACTGGCTTAAGGGGAATATCATATTAGCCTGCAAGCTTCTTTCCATGAAAAGCCAGAGAGTAGACTTTATTTACTTTGGAGACAGCCTTTCTATTATATAGTCATGCTATTATTGTTATCTCAGTAACGCTAATATGTTTCTCTGTTTAATCAATGATTCTCATATTTTATTAAGAGGTGGTCTTCTAGTCTTTAAAAATTCAGTTTTTTAATATAATAACAGTAATATATTACTTTGAACCAAAGGCAACTATGAAACACATACTAGCATGGGTATACAGTTAGATATAAAGCATGAGGTAGATTTGTTGTAAGAAGACAGAGAAGGGAAGGAATGGTTTTGTCAGAAATAGAATAGAAAATTTTTAAGAGGGGATGGAATTTCTGAGAGGTATTGAAAGCTAAGAAATCTTTGGAGAAAAACAAAGAAAAAAAGAAAGGTAGCAGCAGGTGTTTTGGATTGCTTGAAAGATTAAAAAAAAAAGCATGTAAGTGTAGATGAACTTGGTATTTGTATGGATATATGGTGTGGGGATAAAACCAAGCAGGAGAAGCTTGAAGGAGCAAATGGGTTATGATACGAACATGTACATGTGAGTGTGTTCGGGGCAGGACCAAATGAGAAGGGAAGAGTCTCTGTGAACAATGGGCTGGATTATTACAAAGGCAGTATAGTCAGTTGTTTGTGTTTTATTTATAGTCTGGCCACTGGACCCAGATTTTGTAGACTGTAATCATGGTTCTACTGCTTATCATTTGTACGACTTGGGCAAGTTATTTAGTCTCAGTTTTTAAAATATATAAACCAGAGTTGTAGGAAACCTTTGTTTGTTTTGTTGTACCTGGCTCATAACATTTATATAAATGTTGTTATTATTATTATTAAGAAGTTACCTAAGATATGCCATATTGTTTATTTTGAGTCAAAGGCAACTAAGAAACATACAAGAACAGCTCTCAGCCCTCCCCTTCTTTCCCTAAAATCAGGACATGGTTTTGCAAAGGTGCCTTCCACTATCTAGAAGAAGTTAATCACTGGGACAACTCAAGACTTATCTGCTTAAAGTCCCCACTAGAGGAATCTATAGAATAAACTTAACAAGCTAGACTTTATCTTCCTCTGTTTTCCCACAGGTTTACTTATTCAAATTTGCTACAGAAACTCATAGCTCCTTTCCTTTACCTTGTCACTTCTCTAAAAATTTATTTCTCTCTAGGATGCTACATAAGCCAAAGTTCTAACCACCCCTTCGAGTTAGTCATTAGTGAGTATTCCCATGTGTATATGTAATAAATGTCCTTATAAACTTTTGTTTGCTTTCTCTGTTAATCTCCCTTTTGTTCTTTTGTTAATCAACTGCATGGCCCTGGCCAATGAATCTAGGTTGAGTAAAAGCAAAAATAATTTTTTCTCTTCTCTCCATTAAGTCATGGGTCAGATTGTAGAATGTTGTGAAGGCTAATAGATTTGAGGGATCATTGGAAAGATACCACTGGTGGCATTGTTTCTTTCAGTCAAGTCAACATGTTGCTATTTTTGATGTTAAATAATACAGACATTTAACATCAAATATGCTCATCATTAATTAAAACTTTATTCAATCATCTTATCCTTAATGTAGAACTATATTTAAAAGAGTGGTGATAAAGTACACCAACACAGAAACTAAAGCCTAAAGCCAAGTCTCAGATTGTTTAATATTATTTGGCTCTTTGGAACTAAAGTGGAAAAATTATCAAAGAGAAAAGCCAAAGCAGACAGTATATAATGAAGTTATAGATGGCAGGAAATATAATGAGGGGTTATCTGGTGATAAGAAGGTGAGATTGAAGATTTAAAATGGGTTTAGGAAAGCAATTATGCTTGGGAAAAACCTAGTTTAACATTTCAGAAATTCAAAATATTCAGAATTTCATTCAGAATTTAAAAACATTCGAATGTTTTGAAAATGACAAGAAACCAAGTGCAATGGAATACTGACTTGTTTTTTTTAATTATAAATAATTGAAGATTCACCAAACACAATAAAAAGGGAAAAACAGAAGACAATTTCTGAGAAGATACTCACAATTTCATGTAAATTTGTCCAAGCTTGGCACCCTCTGTTTATATGTGAATAAAACACTAAAGATATTATTTTTCCTTTATCTTCAAAGAACATCAGCCTTATCTAGATTCTATTTTTGATTCAGGTGAGAGTCAACATCTTGAGTTTCTAGTGGGTGGGAGTGCTCACTTCCTAAGATTATTCCTACCCCACTCCCATCTTTTGGGTGAAGTCTTAGATCAAGCAAGAGAAGTGGAGGAACAACCCTCTGAGAAAACCTTTCTGCTAAAAGAATTGTCATATCTCAGAGGATTTATTTTCTAAAATCAAAATCGTACACCTCATTCTCTAATCAGCTCCCACTGCAGGCTAGCTGATCTCTACAAATGGCAATTCAGCCAATTTGCTGGTTCTCCCTAGAAACCTGTCATCCATTAGTGGCTACTCACACCAGTTTACTAAGTCTTGTCTATTCTGCCACCAAACTACATCCCAATCACCACTCATCACTGGCCTATAGAACCTTTACCAGAATTAGGAATTAGAAAAAGGAGAGCCCACCTGGACCTCAGCCACACACATCCCTGGTTATAAGGATCATGGCCTATCCCAGAGGCACATGGGCTGAGATGCACGGGGGCTTTTCCTACAGTCTTAATATGTGCGAGCTCAAAGGCCAGGATTTCTGTATTGCTCATTAATGATCCACAAGAACTCTGTTTAGGATAGAGCTAGCTGCTAAACATACCGGAAGAGCATGTTTTGCTCATGTAAGGTCTGAAACAGCTCTTCAGAAGACTCAGATTCCCATCGCCATCTTAAGGGGAAAGTGAATGGACAATAACTTCTGGAAGACTTTTTGTTTTGTTTCATGTGTATGTGTGATGTGTGTGAATATGTGTGGGTGCCTGTGTGTGAACAATGTGGAGGCCAAAGGACCTTAGTAGTTTTTGAGTCTCTTGTTGACACTAGGACTTATCAATTCAGTCTTGAGGATTCCTAGTTCTGGGATTTACAGGCGGTCAAAGTCATGGCTGCCATTTTACATGGGTCCTGGGGTTCTGAATTCAGGTCCTCATGCTTCCTCCCATCTCCCTAGTCCACGTTTGTTCTTTCAGTGGGCTAAGCCTAATGGCTACATTGAACTGCAGGGGAGGATGGTGAATGTTAATACACCCACGTACTGAGGCTGAGCAATAAATGGATTTGGTGGTTAGCTGTTATTTTCAACAGCACATGGCACCAACCATAGCAATATAAAGGATCAAAGATATCAGGAATGGAACTTGCGCTCCCAAAATATAATGACTTAAAACTTACATAGAAAACAGTATTATGTGTGATGTAGGAGGGATGTAGGAGTATAATGAACCTCTAATTCCCAGGAATCTAATGATAGTGTTTAACATGAAATGAATAAATTTATAGATTTTTCAGGACGTTCAAGGTTTTTAGATTAAACTGTTTTAATTCTAAGTCATTTTCAACTTTCCCTTTTTGTTTGTTTTCCAGGAAGGGTCTCATTCTAGCCCAGGCTGACCTAGAACTCACTATGTAGTCTCAGACTGGCCTCAAACTCATGGAGATCCTCCTACCTCTGCCTCTGAGGTGCTGGGATTAAAGGCGTGCGCCACCACGCCAGGCTGTTTTCCTTTTTTATTTCCTTTGGTTTTTCACATATAGCAGATCTTGTCACTTCCTAGCCTTAAATCTCTGGATTTGGATGGTTGTTTTAGGCTAACTCCACAATTAAAGCAACCTAATGGGGTGGGGGGACAGTAAGAGACATATTCCCTAGGGACCCTGTAGAGCGATTCAGTAGCTGGGAACTCGGAGCTGTGCCTCTTGATCACCGTGTAAATTATTTACATATATTTTACAGTATTCTTTTTTTCCTCAGATACACTGCAGAACTTTGAATTCTTAGGTATTAAAGCAGGCCAATGGGCACGCATGTTAATGTTTGTACTTAGAGCTTTTGCACCCCGACACTGGAACCTCGGCGTTCAGGGGGGAAGCACTTCGCAGTTGGGAAGAACCCGAACCCAGAAGCCGACCTGTCTCACATTCCCGAATCCTCCGGACTGATTTCAGCGTGCTTTCCCCTGAGTCCTCCCGCCTGCGGCGTCGTAGCCAGGAAGGGAAGAGAGTCCAGCGTGGCAGTCCGTGGACGCCCACGCGGCCGTCCGCGGCTCTGACCTGCCCACAGGCTCTCCAGGAAGTTGGAGAAGCAGGTGCACCGCAGCCTGGCGAGCACCGGCGGGAGCGGGGACGCCGGGGGTCTCGGCGGGAGCCGCCAGCCCCGGGCTCCGAGCCGCAGGACGCCCGCCACGCCCCACGCCGCCCTGCGGGCGAACGCGGGAGGCGGCGAGACCCCGCCGGGCCTCCGTAGCGCGGCGGCTCGGGCCGCTCCTTCCGCGCCTCCCTCCGCCCCTCGCCTCCCGGCGCCGCGGCAGCTCTCGGGCAGGCGGCGCGGCGCGGCACGGCACGGCCGCCGCTCCCGCCGCTTCCTCCTCTGCAGCCGTTCGGCCGCTGCGTGACGCGTCGTTTCCTCTCAACATGGCGGCTGGGGCAGGTCGGCGGTGATGGAGGCCGGTCCGCTGCCACGGCGGGTGCTGATCCCCACAGTAGCCAGGGCAGCCTCGCCGTCGCCGGGCGTGTGAGGCGCCGCTGTCGCCGCCGCCGCCGCCGCCTAGGCCCCGGGCCCGGGAAGACGGCTGTCGGGGTCGGACGGACGAGCGAGGCGGGCGGCCGGGAAGCGTCCGTCCTCTCGGCCGAGACCCGCGGAGGCTCGGCGGGCGCGGCCCTCGAGGGGCGGCGGGGATCCGGACGCCCCCGGCCGGCTCCGAGCCTGCTCCTGGCCGCCCGCCCGCCCGGTCCCGGTCGCGCCGCCGCCCTCCTTCCTCCGCGTCCATGTATGAGGGCAAGAAGACGAAGAACATGTTCCTGACCCGGGCTCTGGAGAAGATCCTGGCCGACAAGGAAGTGAGGAAGGCGCATCACTCCCAGCTGCGCAAAGCGTGCGAGGTGGCGCTCGGTGAGCGGCCGGGCGGGGCCGGGGGTCGCCCGGGGCCGGGGGTCGCCCGGGGCCGGGAGCCCCCTTCCCCGCTGCAGGTGACATTCCTCGGCTGGACGTGGGGCCCCGGCGGGCTGGAGGACGCGGGCAGCCCCGGGCGGGGGTCGGTGGAACGGGCGTGCGGACCCCATCCCACCCTTTGTGCAGAAGCCGGAGAGGAGCTGTTGTTGACTAGCTTGCCAACTGAGGTGGGGCCCGAGATGTCCGGACCGGGCGTGGGGACAGGGGTCCCGGGTTGTAAATGACAGGAACTTTATCGTTTGCTGTGGTACTTTGGGAAGAAAGGCCGAAGTTGCTTCCCGGTGACAGTCTCGGGGAAAGGGGGGTTTGCCCGAGGTGAGGTCCGGGGAAAACCGGGAGTGAGGATGATGGAGCTGACCTGGAAGAACAAGACCCTTCAGAGGTGAAGGGGTGGGGGTGGCAGGTGACGATGAGGAAGGAAAGGACCTCTAGGTGGCATGGGAAGGAAGGGAGCCTGTAAAACCTGGGAAATGAAAAAGACAATGACACCCACCAGCCACATGTCTGGACAGTGGCAGCTGCTCTCAAGCTTCAATTGTGATTTATAGTTGAGATGGCAGAGACCTAGTGTCATGAAGCCGCACCAGGGAAAATCCAAACAATAACTATGACCCGGGATAGGCAGATAAGGAATCGTTAGGAGGGAAATGCTGGCATCGCTTTTGCATCCATCAAAGGTGAAATCTGTTGGGAGAAACCAGGACATTTAACATAAAGATAAACTCGGAATGCTTACACTTCGTTTTGTATCCCCGGAAATAGAATAGCTCAAATTGGCAAGAAATGAAGCTTGATAAGTGGGTTTTGGAAACGTTCTTAAAGGGAGAAAAAGTCATAATAACTTAAATGTAAGGGGTTCTGTTCTATTTTAGCTGAAGTAAAGTCGTATGGGTTACATACAGCTTAACAACTTTGTCTTTTAATAAAATAAATAGAAAACTACCGTTTAATTTGCTATCATATGCAGTAACTTTTTTCTAATTTCATACTTAAAATTAGTGATGCGAAAAACAGATTTCAGCCTAACATTTTTGAGTTTGTACAATAATGAGCTTAAGTAGTTTTTTTTTTTCTGTTGTTCACCTAGGTCATAAGTTCTCATTTGGTTGTTACTGTAGTTAAGCAAGACTGTCTTAGGTGCATGAGAAAACATTTTTCTACAGTATCAAAAACTGGGTTTATGTCTGGATATTGGAAGAAGTAATTATTAAATTGAGGTGGCATGAGGGAAGGAGTGATTTTAGGATTTTTAAGAGTTGCTATATGTAGGATTATGAATAACTTGGCAGGGTAGGGGACACAAGACAAATTACAGTTTGTGTGTTTGGAAACTAAGATATTCCATGTTAGCACATATATTTTTAAATCATTTATTCATTTATTGAGACAGTCTCCTGTAGTCTAGCCTGGCCTCTGACTTGGTAGAGGATGACTTTAAAATCCTGGTCATCCTCCTGATCTGTACAGGTGTATAGGTGTGCTCCACCACACCCAGTTTTATGCAGTGTTGGGCATGAAACATGCCATGGTTTTAATGCATGCTAGGCAAGCACTCTGCTAACTGAGCTAAAACCTTGCCTAGAATACATATCTAGTATGTTAAATTACAAACATCTCAAGAAACAGTATATTGTGTATCTACATGTATTTTTCTCTTTTCAAATTCTAATCCAAGTATGTTTTCATGGAGAGCTCATGGGAATGAGAGTCTGGAGTACTGGGTTTATTTAAGTTTGTTACATTGCAGTATTAATATGCCTGAATCTTAAGTTCCTTCTTTGTAAACTTTAGAGTATTGATCTTAACGGTTGTATGGTCACGTCCCCTCTAATATACCATGAATATGAATGTACTCATCTGAATTATGCATTTAGTATTCTTACCACTCTTGATGGACCTCTTTAGGGTGAGTGGATGGGGTCTATAGCTCTCTGAATGGTCCTTGGCATTTCTAGACATAGCACATGCCAACTGTGTCATGGTTGTTTGTATCAGATATTGGCAGTATGCTGACACCAGAGTACTTCTTCCTTGAGATGTGCAAGCCATTTTCCACTTGTTTCCTAAGTTACATGTGCTCACTACAAAGTAAAATTTCATGATGGCTTCTTCTTGATGAATTTTATTTCTTTCCAATCATCCATCTACATTATCACTCAAACATAAAGTATTTGGGATAACCCATGCCATCTTTGCAGGAAGTATATCTTACAATGGTATTCACCAAGTACATTTTCTCTTCATTAGTGGATCCTGGGCCAAGACCACTTTGGTCTCTTGGTGATCTATATAGCCATCAAACAGGATCAGAAAGCAAGGTGGAATAGCCAGGCTTGATGGTCTTTGGGTTTTAGATTGTGAGGGGGGCTTGGATGGAGGTACAGGGGTCATTTTAATATAAATATAATCTAATTATAATCCTTCTTTTGGGAAGGGTATTTGAAGCAAGGTCTCACTATGTAATAGCTAGGAACTTGCTGTGTAGACTAGGTTAATCTCCAATTTATGGTGATCCTCCTCCTGCCTCTGCCTACCAATTGCTTGGATTATAGGTGTACACCACCAACGGTGCCTGGCTATTGTTAGAATCCTTCTAAATATGCCTGCATGTATTCATTTTCCCTTCATATTTATTGAACAGCATGGAGCAGAAGGGAGATGAGTAGTAAATACAGAAATATATGCTATGTCAGACTTTTAGCCCTTTTTGGATTTTGTTTGAAAATCATCTTATGTAGCATGTGAGTAAATGTCCAAACATTGGTATTTGTAAGAAATTTGGCCTTTTAGGATAACTAATTAAAAATAAGTTTCTATAAGTAATAAGTAATCATGAAATTATAGAGTATTGTACATTCTTAAGGGTACTGTATATTTTGGCTAAAAAGTATACATTTTAGAGAAGATTTAGCTAGTTCAGGGTGGTATGGCTATAGACAAAGTTTTAGCACTTTGGAGTCCAAGGCAGGAGGATTGTTGTGAGTTTGGGGCTAGCTTTGGCTACATAGGGAGTTCCAGGCCAGTTGGGTTTTATTGCAAAACCCTGTGTCCATTCTCAAAAGCACTATATAAAGAAACTTTTATCTTTACACACAAGCAATAAAACTTTAAAGGAAATATACTTTGTTAAAACTTCAAATTTTCTTTTACATGTCAGATTTTATTTTAAAGAATGGTTAAAAAGAATTCTCTCTCCTTTTATTGTTAAATTGATAGGAAGCACATAGTGCCAGGAACAGCTCCAGGTTGCCCTCTCTTGGTACCTGTCCTACTACAGCTCTCTGTAGTCAGCATTGAGCTCTGCAGAGTGAGGTATTATAGGCTGCCCTAGCTTCGTCTTAGCCACTCCTGCTCTTGAGAATCCTGCATTAAAAATAGTCTAGCCATCTGCTGGCAGATGAGACAACAGCTGAGCTATTTTTAGTTTCAAAGAATTTAGAATTGTTTCAGGTTTGGGCTTGAAGGTAGCATTGTTTATTTCTTAGGGAGGTGCAGTTGAGACCTTTTACAACCAGGCTTCTAAGTTTCAGGAGTTTCTTTGATGTTAGGGCTGTGACTAGTTCAACTTCTTCATTCTGGCTTCAGATATCCATGAGGATAACTGTACATGTTAGGACTAAAGAGTTCATGACTGGAAACTGACACAGAATAGGAAAGAAAAGTTTTAAAGGAAAGGGAGGCATGTAGAAGGAACAGGGGAGGCAAGGCTTCCTGCAGGAATGTGGGTGAATGATGGAGAAAGAATTTTTAGAGAAGTAATTTTTGTCTTAGACAGGATATGAATTTAGGTTGTTCCTCATATTGTGACATGATCTTACTGATATAGCTTTCTTTTAGGTCATTACCTATGAATATAGTTCCCCCACAAGTCTCTCTCTCTTTGTGTGTGTGTGTGTGTGTGTGTGTGTGTGTGTGTGTGTGTGTGTGTGTGTGTGTGTGTGATAGAGAGAGAGAGAGAGAGAGAGAGAGAATCTTACATTTATGCATGGTCTTGCTATGTATCCCTGGCTGGCCTGGTACTAGCACACAGTCCAAGCTGTCTTTGTACTCACAGCAATCATCCTGTATCAGCCTCCCTCATGCTGGCTTTATACTATATATCTGGTTAGAAATATAAATTTAACATCAAGTCTCAAACTTTATAGTTGGTTTTTGTCTCACCAACCCAACTGTTTAGTTGGGTGGTAGAGTTATGAAAGAGTATGGTGAGTGGAGGCAATATTACTTGAGTACCTTTATTCTGTTTTTATAATACCTTTGGTAATTTATTTTTCTCAGTCATCACCATTTACAAAAGTGGTGATATTTCTGAACAATATCCAGTAGGCAATGAATACTTTAATTATAATTTAATTTTCCTTAATAGCTGAAGTACAAGGTTTTTTTTTTTGTTGTTGTTGTTTTTAAGTATACCTAGCTGTCTGAATTTTTCATAGGTCCAAGCAGAGAGAGAAAGCCATCACCACCACCAGACATTCAACTCTCTCCCAGACTTATTCCCTGAGTCTCTGGAATTTTCTTCCTGCCCTGCCCTCACAGGAAGGAAAGTTTGTTCTAGTTTTGAGACTCCTTACATTCTGCCCCCTAATAAGAGTGCTGCCTTCCTGTAAACAACCTCAGAGACCCACCCAAGATTACTTTAAGAAGGTCGAGTTGACAACAAAACCTAATCACAGTGATGTACTGAAGAGTTTGAACAGTATGCTGTCAGAGATCATTCTGGCACTAGGTAGAAGATGAGTTAGATCCATAGGCCTAACAAGAAATGAGGGCCTGACCTAAAGACATGGAAGAAAGAATGTAGAAACCAAATTTAGAGAGTTCTCATCTTTGGGGCTAAGGAGCTGGCTCTAGTCCATAAAGTGCTTGTCACGCAACTATTAGGACCTGAGTTCAGATCCCTGGTACCCACATAAAAGCTGGGCATGGCAGCATGCGCCTCTAATTCTAGTGCTAGGGGGACAAAGACAGGCGTGTAGAAGATTAGAGGGACCCATGTAGAGCAAGAGGGAATAATTTGGGGGACAGTGACATAACATGATCTCATTTTATAACTGAGCAACCTCACAGGGTGAGCTGGAGAAGCACACAGCTGAAAGGGGAGCTTGCCTTTTATTAGATGGGGAAGTGTATCTGTTTACCTTCAAGGTTATAGGTAGAAAGTTCAAGTTATAATTAAAGAACTTAAAGCCCATCTGGAGAATGTTTATTAAAGCTGATCATCAAAGGAGTTTATGCTTGAAAGAGTATTGACTTATCCCGGCAAGGGAAAGAGCAGGAGTCAGATGGCTGAAATTGTGGCTGACATGTCAGCTTTTTTTTTTTAAAACAGCAGAGAGTATATGAAGACAGCGTATATAAGGTTAATGAGATGTAATATTGTTTGGGTGCCAGCAAGGCAGGTGTGGAGTGGGTTAAAAGTTCATCTTTGAATCTCAACATAAGAGGATCCCTATAGCTTGCTTACTGGCTAATCTAGCTAAATCAGTGAGCTCTAGGCTTAGTGAGACCCTTTCTCAATAAAGTGGAGAGCAATCGAGGAAGCTATCTATC
Organism: Zapus hudsonius; assembly: GCA_004024765.1. Lineage (NCBI taxonomy): Eukaryota > Metazoa > Chordata > Mammalia > Rodentia > Dipodidae > Zapus > Zapus hudsonius. The sequence goes on along the minus strand of PVHP010008568.1, from coordinate 32,329 downwards.
AGCATGGAACTCTAGCTTTCTCTCTCTCTCTTTCTTCTTTCTTTCTCTCTCTCTCTTTCTGTCTCTTATATGCACATGCACCTATATGTGCATTCCCACACATGTAAACACGCATGCATGCACATGTAAACATACCACACACAATAGCTCTCTTCTATAGTCATTCACCCAGATCACCCATGGAGTTTCTTTTAAAAATGTAACAAACTGGAAGCCAGGTGGGTGTGGTTGCACACCCTGAGACTACATTGTCAAGTCCAAGTCAGCCTGGGCTAGAGACCCTACTTCAAAAAAAGAAAACAAAACAAACAAAATACCAAACTGCAAACTGCATTGCAATACTGAAGATCCTGTTTTACTGTCTGTGGCTAGGCTCAGAATCTTACCCTTATTTGTATTTTTTTGCACATATGTGTGCATGTGTGCAGGCCAGAGGACAACTTTAGGTGTCATTCTGAGGAACTGCTCAGAAGAATGTTGTTCACCCTTTTATTTTGAGTCAGTTTGTCATTGGCTTGGTGCTCACCAATTAGGCTAGACTATCTGACCAGCAAGCTCTAGGAATCCTCCTGTCTTGCTTTCCCATGCTGCCACCATGCCTGACATTTCTTTATGTGTACTGGGGATCGAGCTCAGCTCCTCATACTTGCATGGCAAGCTCTTCCCTGACTGAGCTATCTACTCAGACCCTTTACTTTTATTTATTTTTGTTTTTAACTTTCTTTTTGCATACACATACTGTAAAATTGACTTTCTTTGACATATTCATGACAATCCCATGAACATAAAGGTCTATATAACCTCTACCATAAAGAGGGCACAGTTCAGATACTCCAGAAATTTCCCGTAAGATGGGAATATGGCTCATTGTCTAATACGTATGAAGCCTTGGGTTAAATCTCTAGCACTTGAAAAAAACAAAAGATTAAAATATCCTCTGGTGCTACCTCTTCATAGTCACACTCTTATATACATACACATGGACAACCACTGTCTGCTCTCTGTCACTATGGTTTTGTAATTCTAAGAAGAATGTTGTATATATGAAATTAGTATTATAAGCATCTTGACCTTTTTAACTCACGTTGGAGAATCATCCAAGCTATTGCATGTATTAGTAATCTGTTCTTAGTACTGAGTAATATTCCACCATGGAATATGTGTGGGAATGCACATATAGGTGCATGTGCATATAAGAGACAGAGAGAGAGAGAGAGAGAGAGAGAGAGAGAGAGAGAGAGAGAGAGAGAGAGAGAGAGAGAAAGAGAGAACCACACATTGTCCATTTTATTGAAGGAAGTTTGGAAGTATGATTAGAGTTGCTTTAAACATTAATTTTGACTATCTGTCCACTGCCTTGGATCTGAACCAGGATCATTTCCTTTCTTGGAGTGTGGGGACTTTGGGCCCTAGGCTCGGTGATCTGTGCCACCCGTGCTGCTGGGAAAGCAGAAGTTTGAAGACATAGTTGTGGAGTTCACCTGACAAGAGTGGCAAGACCTGGATGATGCTTAGCAAACCCTCTACTGGGATGTGATGCTAGAGAACTACAATAGTCTTGTGTTCTTGGGGAACTGTAAGACCAAACCAGATTTGATCTTCAAGTTGGAACATGGACTATATATATGGACCATGGACTATAGCAGAAAAATTAATTCAGAGTGTTCCAGAAGAAATAAAATGTCAAAAGAAAATCTTATGGACAAAGCCTTATGAATTTAAATCAACACTAAAATGCTGTTTATTATAAACTTGACCTCACTCGTCAATCAAGAATTCACACAGATAATGTGTGGAGCCAAGCCTATTGATAGGAAGTTAAAGTTGAGCACAAGAAATGTGGTGAATGATTATGGCAGGAGTAAAAAGACGTAATGTTCTCTGGATTATGTAGTAGATATATTTATGTTCATATACATGCCTAATAGATACCATGATATAAAACAATATAAGTATCTAATTAGCTGAATTCAACCTTCCATTTGAGAGTGGAACCCCAGAAATGAATACAGGATTCCATACAATGCACATTGTTCTTTCAAAAGTTAGGTAGCTGTTCATGAAATACCAATTATTGTATGAACAAATAAGAGAATAGTTTTTAATACACAGACACGTATTGAGAAAACTGGTTACCTATTCCTTATAACATTACATGATCCAGACAGGAAAACTTTGTTATACATGGAAGTAAATAGATGTTTAAATACATTGGTTAAAAATTTATAGCTACTCTCTTCATAGATAAGAGATGAAACCATCTGATGCTGTTTAACTTGTGAATATATTGATTTATAGCCCATCACAAAATTATAGAAATTTATAAGAATCAGTGCATATCACATGATACTTACAAAGAAAGACCATGTGAGAAGAAGCAGTTCTGTATGGAAATAGGCAGGTGGACACATGACAATACTGTCATCAAAACTGATGGAATTTAAAATATTACTGTATAATCTATTTCATTTTTTACATCATTCAAGGATATTATAAGAATTGCATTTTATTCTGGAGAATGACAAATGAGATAAATACATATACACAAAGTGGCCATGATGTCATTTGTGCTTTACACTCTATTGTGAAACTCCTAATAATTTTGTACAAACTGCACTTAAATTGGTAATTTTCTCACACATTTATGAGTATTCAATTGAAGAAATCATAATTTCATAGAATAATTATGAATTGTGAGACTATATGTTATATAGAATATTCCTAGGCTAACTTAGAGTCAGAAGTATAAGTAAGAGAGAAAATTTTAAAAGGTTGTAAATTATATGTGATAAGGAAACAGTTGTAATTATGACAGGAAAAATTGGTACCAAAGGAGGGGAGAGGGCCTGGGAGAAGGATCAATAAAAATGTCCTAATTAAACCCAATAAATGAACATTACAGTAATTTTCATTGATGAGACCAAGGGTGGGTATCACTTGGTTCCATAATTATGTGTATTCACTTTATTAAACTCATTTAAATAAATGCATAGTTTTATGGTGTGCAGATGGTATATATGTAATACTATTTACATACCTCAGTATTTAAGAAAAATAACTTTGCTTGAATATATGAAATGTTACTTTTGTCCCCATCTACTAGATTTTAGTGCTTTCAAAAAACATTAATTTTATGTGAACTTAAGTTTTCATTTTTGTAATCTAAGTACCCAGCAGTGGGGTTGTTTAATAATAATGTTGTATATGTTTGACTACATAAAAAATTTCCAAACTGTTTCGATTCCAAAGTGCTGTATCATTTTACATTCCTCTTTCTTGCCAAAATCTTGGTAGGGTCAATATATGCAGATTTTTTAGCAATTTTAATAACTAGTGGTACCTCATTGGGGATTTCATATTCACTCTGTAGTAGCTAATGATATGGAATGTATTTTTGTTTCCAAGCCACATATATTATTGGGTGAATGTCTGAGTCATTTACAGATTTTTAAATTTTGTTTCTTTCTATTAGGGTTTTTTTTTTTTTTTTCATTTTATTTTGTATTTGTGGTAGGGTCTCATTCAGGATGACCTGGAATTCACTATGTAGTCTCAGGGTGGCCTCCAACTCACTGTGATCCTCCTACCTTTGCCTTCCAAGTGCTAGATTAAAGGCTTGCACTACCATGTCTGGCTTCTTTTTGTTAAATTTTGTTCATAGTTTTTTTAGTTTCTATAGTTTTTTTTCTGTGTGTAGTATGTGGTGTGTCCGGAGTGGGTGCATGACCCATATTCACACATGTGGAGGCCAGAAAACGATGTTAGGGTGTTTATTTCCTTGAGACAGAGTCTCTCTTCAAACCTGGAATTCCCAGCTTTTCAGTTAAGCTGGCTGAGCAGGGAGCCCCAATGATGGTCCTATCTCTACCCCACTTAGTACTGGGGTTACAGGAGTATGCCCATGCTCTTTTGCATGGGTGCTGGGAATTGAACTCTGATCCTTTTGCTTGTATAGCAAGCATTCTTATATATTGAGCCATCATCCCAGCCTTGCTTTTTTTTTTTTTTTTTTAATAGGGTCTTGTAGCCTCAGATTCTGCTACCTCTGCCTCCCAGGCGCAGAGATTACAGGCATGCACTACCAATCCTGTTTAAGAGTTTTAAAAGTATATAATCCAGGTCTGGAGAGATGGTTTAGAGGTTAAATACACGTCCTACACAAACATGAGGCAGATCTGAGATTGCCAGAGTTTGAATCAACAGATCCCATGTAAATGGCTATGCTTGGCCACTTGTGCCTGTCACCCCAGTCCTACAGGAGAGCCGAGCTCCACAAGCTCTAAAATCAGTGAAGAGACTCCAGCTCAAATCAAAGACCAGGTGGAAGAGCAATGCAGTGGAACACCTGGTGTTCTGCTCTAGCCACTGAAGGCGAATATATAGGGTACTACACCACACTACACACACAGCAGAGCAGAATAGAATCTACATCCATTATCTTTGTCAGTTAGGTGATTTGAAAATCTTTTCTGAAATTTACTCTTTTTTCTCTTAGCAGTCCCTTTCAAAGCTAGAGATTTTACTATAGTTGAAGTTGAATTTGATTTAAATTGTGTGAAGCATACTTTAGGTGTTTTACTTGATAATGGCCCCAGGTCACAAGAATAGTGATGTTGGCAGTTTGCCTATGCTGAAGAGAAATTGTTAAGTGTTTATTTCTGTGAATGTGTGTGCCCTGGTGCACAGATGTCAGAGGACAGCTCTTGAGTATCTGTGTTCAACTATCTTTGGGCCAGGGTGTGTTGCTGCTGCAAATTGCCAGACTGCAAATTACCACCATTCTAGCTGGCCCAGGAGCTTTAGTTTCTCCTGGTGTCATAGGTGCCCTTGGGATCAGAGATACATGTGCTACTTTGTATCCAACTTTATGTGGGTGCTGAGGAATTGAACCCAGACTGTTAGGTTCTGCAGGCAAATGCCTTTAATGCCATCTGTTAAGTTCCTAAGTGTTTTCTTTAAGTGAAAAGTTCTTGACTTAATGAGGAGTGAAAGAAAATCACATGCTGAGGATAAAAATGAGTAATATATCTGTAAATGTGTGAAGAAGAAAAAATAAATTTTGTATTTTCCTGTCATATTTCAGACTGTAAAAGTTAAAGTCATTGTATTGATCTGGGAATATAGCTCATTGGTAGAGCATTTACTAATATGCACAACGGCCTGGCTTCATTCCTCCTAGTACTGCACTGAATAAAAAAAAAAAAACAACAAAAGAACAGGCATCCTGGCTCACAGCATAATTTCAGCACTGAGAATGCTGAGGTAGGAGGATTACCTTGTGCTCAAGGCCAACCTGAGGTACAGAGTGAGTTCTAGGTCAGCCTGAATTAGAGTGAAAGAAACTGCCTCAAAAAAAAATTCACCATATATGCTAAGTGTTGAATTTTTCACGTAGGAGATGACATTAAGTGCCATCTTGAGGGGAAGAATAGAGTTTACCAGATTAACTCTAGACTGTCTAGATTCTGAGGAGAATGTTAAAGGAGAGTATTACAATATGGTTAGCTTATGAGGGCAATAGAAGTAGGTACATTTTATAAAGTACCATACCTCTTCAATTATTTGGCTTATTGGTTAAAGGTACTTGCAAAGCTTCATGGCCTGGGGTTCAATTTCCTAGTGCCCATGTAAAGCCAAATGGCACATGCATCTGAAGTTCCTTTTCAGTGACAGGAGGCCCTGGAGACCCTGTACTTTCTCTGTGTGTCTGCTTCCTTCTCTGCCTCTCCCATAAATTAATTAATTAATTAATTAATTAATATTTTTTTAAAACTTTGCATGTTCCCATTAATCCCTTTTGTGCCTCTCAGTACCTATTGAAGTTATTTTAAACCCCTTTACATAGAACTCTCTGTTCCCGTTATCTGTTGATTAATATACTCAGTACTTCACAGTGAGCACAGTGACCATTTTATTAGGCTCACAGGTTGTGTGTAAGGGACTTCAGTGGGATCTGTTGTTCCACAATGTCTGAAAAACTGAGGGAAGACACAGGTAGAAAGGATCTGGAGTCTTCCTCACTCACCTGATTGGCTCTTGAGCTAATGAATGAAGAAAACTGCTGAGACTGTTGACAGAATCTCTTTATGTGGCCTTCCAATTACCTTGGACTTTACCTATGAGGGCCTCTAGGTGCCCAGGGAGGTGGTCTGGAGAGACAGCATTCCAGGAGAACCAGGCAGGAACTACTTGGCCGTTTCTGACCCATCGTGGTCATGTCCGCTGTCAATTCCACTGCATTGTATTGATTATAAGTCACTCTTTAAGACTAGTCCTCACCAGGTCTTCCATGAAGGATCCATATAGAACCCCACAGAGAGTGGTGGGATAAGCAAGAGACCCACATCCACAGCCAGTCAGTCAACACAGGATAAGCTAGACAGGCACCAACATTTTCAACACAATCCAAAGCAGAAGTACAGAGACCCCCCTAAGACCTCAACAATAAAGCAGCCTTAATACCCACCATGACTTGGAACTGAGCGGAAGATGGGGCGGAAAGATTGTAAGAGCCAAGGTGGAGGAGATCTTCTGGAGACATTGATCCCCTCAGTAACAACATACAAAGGGGGGGTGGAACCAGGTTGACTCCTAGGCTATCCATAACCCCCTACCACATGGTCTGATCCAGACCACCCACAGAGAAGGATATCCAGCAGATTGGGGACAGGGAAGAGGGAAATTGGGGAAATGGGGATATCAACTCATTATTTGCTCATTCAATGTATCTAATTATGGATAATAAAAAAAAGACTAGTCCTGATTTGAGGGAAGGAAATTAGACTCTGTCTCTTGGTTTTTTTTGGCAAGATTGTTTTGTAGAAGAATGTGATACTTTGAATGTGAATGTTTGTCCCCTGTAGCCTGAGGTATTTTTGATTAAGCTTGGAATTTAAGTCTCCAGCAGCCTGCTGGAGGAAGTTTCACTGGGGTGGATCTTTTATTTTCATATTTATTGTCAATAATTAAATACATTGCATGAGCAAGTCTTATGATAGTACCCTCATTTCCCTTTTCCCTGCCCCCTACTTGCTGGGGGGCCCTCCTCAGTGGGCTTGCTGGACCAGTCCATGAGTTAGCGTGTTATAGATTGTACCAGAGGTAGCGAGTTGTTTTGTTTTTTTTTTTCTTTGTGTGTGTTGCTGAGGGAGGTAATGTCTCTGGATATTCTTCCCCACCATGGCTCTTAGAATCTTTCTGCCCCATCTTCTGCTCAGATCCCTGAGTCATGGTAGGTGAGTTTTAGGTCTGCTTTACTGTTGAGCTCTTTACTGTTGAGTCTCTGGATTTCTGCTTTGGACAGTGTTGGGTATCCTCAATGTCTCCATTATCCTTTCCCAGGTTATCTGACTTGCTGTGGAGGTAGGTCTCTTGCTCATCTTGCCACTTCCTCAAAGGTTTCGTTTGGACTCTGTATCATAAATTAGGAGTGGTTCATCTCCTGACTGGTGATAGACAGCATCTCAGGTCCTGTTGGTGATCTGGATTGGGTTGTCCATGGTTCTTATTGCCTTTTGAAACATATAAACAGAATCTCCAACAGAGTAGTGAGATCATTTGGTTAAATGAAACAAACATTGTTAATTTGGTGGGATTCTAATGCGTGTAGCCTCTCAGTAGATCTTTGGTTAGTGGGGGTTTCCCCTTGGAGCCCAGGTTCTTTGTCTTCATATGGGTTTGCCATGTATCCCAGTTTCAGTTAAGGGTTACCTGCCACTGAGCAGATCTCTTAGCCAGTTAGCAAGCTGTTGATTACCCACCTAGATTTAGCACCACTATTGCACTAATGATGAGCATTTCTTAGAGGCTTACTGGTTTCTACCATATAGCAGTGTCTTCAGCATTCTCGTAGCATCAGTCAGTGTTGTATATCAGTGACCTCTGCATTCTCAAAATCCTTTGGCCAATTTCTCCCGGCAGCACATGTAACGCCTTCCAGCACTACACATGCTACCATTTGAGGGCTGGTTACCATTATGGATTAAGCAGAGTCTCAGTGTTGTTTGAAGACAGTCTGTGGTATCTTCCTAGCAGAAGGGAGTTGGCAAGACTGGGGGTGGGCTGGCAGAGGGGCCCTACCTGCCAAGGAGTGGGAGAGGTGGGTGGCAGCAGGATGCACAAGCAGAAGAAGGATTGCCAGGGGTGGATCTTAAGTCCAGCCCTAAAGTATGTTCAAAGCAGTTTTAGCTCTGGCTGTTCCTATGTGTGGGCTGTTGGGTGATGTCTCTGCTTGAATCTATGGAAGTATGCCAGCTTCTTCTGCCATTGATGGAGCTTCCCTTGGAATCTTTAAGCCTCAAATAAACCCTTTCCTCCTATAAGCTGCTTCTGGTCAGATGTTTGTCTGGTAATGTGAAGGTAACTGCAACAAAGAGAATATAGGGCAAATATTATAGTGTCCATTTGGGGAAATACTCTCTCACACTTCCAGTTTTCAAATTCATGATCTGCTCATGGTGGAGCAAAACTGCTCAGCTCATGGCTAGGAGGTAAAAATTGATTGAGGAGGGAGCTGAGGTTCCATTATCTCCAAGCTCATTATCATCACAAGGTCTAAAGGCCCCCTCTCTTCCCCAATCAGGATATGCCTCCTCTTAAAAGTCATGTAATTTCCTAATAGGGCTACCCTAGGAATCCAGCCTTTAACATATTGTGCTCTGGAGATAACTGGCATCCAACTATAGCAGTGGTCAATCTTGTTTCTAACTTTAATAGGAAAATATTTTGAAGTCAGACACTGGATTTTGAGTCTGCTGTTTCTAAATTTGTTGTTTTCTTATATTTTTTCTTCTGGTGTTTTTCTTTAATTACTGGTAGTTTATTCCTTGGCTCTGCTGTTGAAAGCAGAATATGAAAGCAAATTGTTTCCAAATTCTGATTCATTAAAATACAGAAGTACTTTCTTCAAAAACTGCTTCTATACATTCATTATAAATAAGAAAACGAAGAATCACTTTTTAGAATAGACTTAAAAGTTAGTCTAAGAAATCTGTTTGCATACAGTGAATGGATAAGGATAATACTAGATGAAACATAACTGTCTTCCACTTTTTACTACCTATTTGAAGGCTTCTTAAGACACAATTGAAGGAATTTACTCTCAGAGTTTCTGAATCAGTACATTTGGTCTGTCCCTTAGAATTTGTATTCAGGTGATGATGATCTTGCTGGCCCTGGAACACTTTGAGAACCACTGCTTCATAAAAGTTTACCTTGATAATTATAAAATGGTCCCTCCCTCTCTCCTCCTGCTTTCCTTCCTTCTTTCCCCCCCCCCCCAGGTAAGGTCTTAATTTAGCCCAAGCTGACCTTGCACTCATTCTGGAGTCCCAGCTGACCTCAAACTCATAGTGTTCCTCCCACCTCTGCCTTCCTAGTGCTGGGATTAAAGGTGTGAGGCACCACACCTGGCTAGAATGTTTTCTTTCTAATTAACAGAAGCTTACATATAATAGTATAGAATATACTACATTAGTTTAAGAGTAGAGAAACCAGTTTTTTTATCACTAGTTACCAGCTCATTAACCTTAGAAGTAACCATTTTTTATTTTAACTTACATGTAAAATGAAGGAATGTCCTGTGAGGATAGAATTAGATAATGTATTTATAAAATGGTTTTAAACTTTATTACTACACAGTCATGAATATCACATTCTCTTAACTTTTCAGTTTGTTTTAAAACATTGTACTTGGGCTAGGGATATAACTCGGTAGAGTACTTGCCTAGTATGCACAAAGCCCTGGGTTCAATGCTGAGCACCTCCCAAAACCAGGAATGGTAGTACATGTCCATAATCCTAGCACGTCTGTAATCCCAGCATGGTGTGATGGGGTAGGCAGGAGGATCAGAAGTTAAAGGTTATCCTTTGGCTACATTGCAAGTTCAAGGCCTATCTTGTGTGCGTGTGTGTGTGTGTGTGTGTGTGTGTGTGTGTGTAAATTTATAATAAAGCTAATCTCGGCATTTTGATAGACAATAACCTCTACTTTTCAATTGTTCTGTCCTTTTTATCTTGTTCTTTTTAATGATAGTGCCTTTCAGTATAAATGGCCTTGAATGCCTTTGAAAGGAATTATATTAAGAATATAGGCAAGACAGTCCCTGAGACCTGAAAAAAAAACATTTTTTTAAAAAGATCATTAAGATAACTATACAAGGGGGCTGGAGAGATGGCTCAGTAATGCAGAGTGCTTCCTTACAAAGCCTGTTGGCCCAGGTTCAATTCCCCAGTACCCATGCAAAGCCAATATACCAAGTGGATCTGGAGTTCATTTGTAGTGGCAAGATGCCCTGGCAGGCCCATATTCCCTCACTCATTGCAAATAAATAATAAAGTATTTTAAAAAATAATCATGCAGTTTGAAAACATGTGAACTGTCTTACTAGTCAGAGTTTTAAAAGCCCTTCCTTAGAGAATACATAGCAAAAGAAAACGTGTCCCATAAAATTGAACATGCTTAGCTGGACATGTTGGCACATACCTATAATCCCAGTACTTGGGATCTTTCTCAAGCACACACACAAAGACAATAGTAACAACACAGTGAAGAATGGTACTGGTACAAAAATAGATAAGCAGACCAAGGAAATAAATAATTAAGCCCACACAATTCCAGTCACCTAATTTTTGTCAAAGGTGTGAAAAACATATCTGAAAAAAAAACAGCTTTATGAAAAAATGTGCTGAGAAAACTGATTATCCACCTGTAAAAGAATGAAACTGAATCCATATTTCTTACCCTGTACAAAATCAATCCAAAAGAAGCAAACCTTAATGTAAGAACTGAAACTACTAGAGGAAAACATAGGTGAAACATCCAAGATACAGGCATAAGCAGGACTTTCTGAAAACGACCGTCATAGTACAGGAGATAACTTTTAAGAATTGACATGGGGTTGAATGAAATTGAAAAAAACCTCTGCACAAGAAGCAATCAGCACAGTGTAGAGGCAACCTACACCATGAAGAAAATCTTTGCAAACTATGTATGAGATAGTGGCTTAATCTCTAGAATAAAACCTTGCACAAATGAAACATCAAAGCAAATCATCCAGTTAGTCAATAGACTAATGAATAGATGTTAAAAGAAGAAACAAAAATGACCAATATTTAATAAAAGCATTCACCGTTAGCCATAAGGGAAATGTAAATGAAAGCTTCTTTGATATTCCATCTCTCCTAAGTCAGGATGGCTATCATCAAGAAAACAAATGTTGGGGAAAGGGGAACTCTTATCCACTGCTAGTGGGAATGCAAACTGGTGCAATCATTATGGAGCTTTTCTTAGAAAATTAGAAATAGAATGTCCATATGACAGTTTTACCACCCCACAGTATATGTCCAAAGGACTCTTAAGTCAGCAAACCACAGAGATACTTGCACATCCATGTTTATTGCTATACTGTTCACAATAACTAAGAAATGGAACCAGCCTAGATGTCCCTCACCAGATGCATGGATTTTTTAAAAAATGTGGTATATACACAATGGAATTTTATTTCACCATAAAGAAAAATGCAGTAATGACAGTTGGAAGAAAATGAGTGGAACTAGAAATTATGTAAACAAAGTAAGCCAGATGAAGACAAATACCATACGTTTTCTCACATTGGGTGTGTGTGTGTGTGTGTGTGTGTGTGTGTGTGTGTGTGTGTGTGTGTGTGTGTGTTCTATGTGTGTGCATCATGAAACTAGAAAGGGTATCATGATACAGGAAAACGTTCTTAAGGGGATAGGGGATGGAAAGAAAAAACAGGAAAAAAATGGATTATTCAATACCTGTGGCAGGAAAATAAAAGAGAAACTATTGGGAGAGGAAGGCCCCATCAGAGGCATTGGAGGAGGATATTAGGGGAGGAGGCAAATAAAGTGGTAAGAAAATGCCCATAATGAAGCTAATTACTTTGTACCCCAAATTAAACCATTAGTTAGATAGGCTTATTTGTGACTATTTTGTATAGTCAGAAATAGAAAAATTAGCTAGTATCAACGCATACAACATATTCAAGAAGTTAAAATACTGGTCTGACAGTCTTCCTGAGATGCACAGAGGTTTTTTTTTTTTTATAGGCCCTCCCCTAATATGCACCTTATATTTGTGACTTCAGTATAGCATATATAATATCTTGTTCCTAATTCTTCTGGTTAACATCATTACTAAAAGAAAAAGGGAATGCTTTGGGAATTCGGGCTATGGTTCCTCATATGCATTCTTTTTTAAAAAATATTTATTTTCAAGGAGAGAGAAAGAACAAGCGCACAATGGGTACATCAGGGCTTCCAGCTGCTGCAAACAAAACTCCAGATGCATGTACCACTTTGTACATCTAGTTTTACATAGGTACTGGGGAATCCAACTTTAGGTCATTAGGCTTTGCAAGCAAGTGCTTAACTGCTGAGCCATCTCTCCAGCCCAATATATATTCTTTATATAGTCTGCTTTTTTTTTGTTTATAGGTAAAATGGAATTTTAGCACCTAATTTTCTTTTTAAAAAATATGTGTTTATTCAAGAGATAGAAAAAGGCAGGGGGGAATGCCACTCTGCATCTGGCTTTACATGAGTACTGAGGAATCGAAGCCAGGCCATCAGGCTTTGCAAAACAAATGCCTTTAACCACTGAGGCACCTCTCCAGCCCCCCCCCCAATTTTCTTCTGAATTTGCATTCTTCCCCACTCTTCTTTGAAGATCCAAATGAGCTTATAAAGACTATAATCAAATTACTTAATGATCTTTCTGTTTACAAATGTTCTAATGTATACTTCTCTTTTTTTCCATTCCCTTCAGAGGAAATCAAAGCTGAAACAGAGAAACAGAGGTTTGTATATTTTCTTTTATTTAATAGAAATAATTTACAATCTTGTCACTCTTGGTTAAAATAGTAATCTATATTTTTAGTGTGACACATTTTCCTTGTGTAATGTTTATAGGATAATCAATAGTTTTTAAGAAATGCAACTCTATGTCATACTTGTAAATGAGCACAGAAATGTATTTCTGAAGTACAGTGAGATATAATTAAATCTTTTTTTTCTTTAGAAATATGACTAGGGACCAGACGTGGTGATGCACGCCTTTAATCCCAGCACTCGGGAGGCAAAGGGTAGGATGATTGCCATGAGGCCACCTGAGACTACATAGTGAATTTCAGGTCAGCCTGGCCTACACACAGGGAGACCCTACCTCAAAAAAAACAAACAAAAAAAAGTTATCTTTAGGGCTCTTCAGCAATTAAGGCACTTGCCTAAAAAGCCTGACATCCTGGGTTCATTTCCCCAGTACTCACGTAAAGCAAGATCCACAAAGTGGCAGATGCATCTGGAGTTGCTGTGCAGTGGTTAGAAGCCCTGGCATGCCTTTTTTTTTTCCTCTCTCTTTCCCCTTGGAAAGAAATAAAAAATATATATGGATATAGCTAGTTTTCTTGGACAGTGTTAGCTTCTTAAAAACAAATGGAAATACCCTAAAAGTGCCATTTGACATAAAGGCACATAGAAAGTGTTGCTTTTTAAGGTGTCATGATACCACCTTACCCATCAGTAAAATATTTATATAGTAGATCTTGATATCTTTGGGAAAATATAAGACAGTACCATTTTTTTTTTAAATATTTTATTTATTCATTTGCAAGCAGAGAGAGAGAAAGAGAGAGAGAGAAAGAGAGAGAGAGAGAGAGAGAGAGTGAGCGAGCGCACACCAGGGCCACCACCTTGTGGGTCTGGCTTATGTGGGTCCTGGGGAATTGAACCCAGAGCCTTAGGCACTGGAGGCAAGTGCCTTAACCGCTGAGCCATCTCTCCAGCCCAAGACAGTACCATTTTTATTTATTTTTAGTTTTTAATTTTTTCGAGGTAGGTTCTCTCTGTAGCCCAGGCTGACCTGAATCTCACTCTGTAGTCTAAGGCTGGCCTTGAACTCAAGGCAGTCCTTCTACCTATGCCTCCCAAGGGCTGGTCTTATAGGAGTGTGCTACCACATCTGGTTTAAGAATCCCATTTTGTGTTTAGCAATAGCTGTCACCACTACCGCTTGACCTGGTGGCAGGTCACTTACTTCTCCTTGTGAAGGAAGTACAGAAAGATGGAGGATTAGTGACTGGTTTGTAAAGTATTTTTTAGAGAGGAAACTTATTTTCTCTATGAGCTTGTTATCAGTCAGATCAAAGTGATATTCTAATTAGACTGCTTTCAATTTTTTTTTTTATTTAGTCCTCCTCATGGAGAAGCAAAAGCCGGATCAAGCACCCTTCCACCAGTGAAGTCAAAGGCAAATTTTATTGAAGCAGACAAGTACTTCTTACCCTTTGAGTTGGCATGCCAGTCCAAATGTCCCCGCATAGTTAGTACATCTCTAGATTGCTTGCAGGTGTGTATAAAATCATATCTAACATATTTTTAATGTATTTATAAAACACTGCACAGTTCATGTGATATCCTTGAGTACTCTTTTTTTTGAGGTAAGAAATAAAAGTAGTTTTTTTAAAAAGTAGTTTATATTCAAGATAGTAATTGCAAAAAGATGTTTCTAGTTTAATCTTAACAAAAATCGTAAGTGAAAAACAAAAGGATATCAGTAATGAAAATGTGGATTTGATCATTTTCCATCAGTGAAATGATACTTATGTTTTTGTTTACTTTTGTTTTGAGATGGGCCTTTGGTATGTTGCCCATGTTTGCCTTGAATTCCTGGCTCCAAGTATTCATTCTACACAGCTTCCTAAATAGCTAGGCCTACAGGTATGCACCATTGAGCCTGGCCATAGCCATAATACTTTAATATCAATCATTATTTGGAAATGATTTTTAAAAATGCCTACTATTTAATATTAAAAGTTTTAATATTGACCTTATTTTCACTTCTATTTAATTCAACTGTGGCATTTAGTTATATTAGGAATGTTCCTGAGTGTTTTCATCCTTTTATACACACATGTACATATTCTTCTATATTTTGTATGACACCCTTCCAGATTGCAGAATCTTTTTTAGGTGTTATCATTCTTTGGGGGTATATATATATATTCAAGTAACAATTCAGTAGACAAGAAGAAAACATGTAATTTGTCTTTAATATAGGTTAAAGATGAGTTCATTTGATTTCTAACCTTGCTTTCTTTGGAAAATTAGAATTATTAATATCTAGAGCTTTACTTCCTAGCTCTAATGGTAATAGGGATGAATAAATATGTGATTTATTTCAGCCAGTGTTTTGAAATTGGGTTTTCTGCAAATTGATGATCTTATTTGAAAAGAGATTTGGTGTCATTTGAAAGTGTTAAGATAGTTTTTTAAAAGCAGTATCAATAAAACCCAGTTGGCATAGAAGGTAGTAAGCAGTTCTAACTCATCAGAAACAAGTTCTCAAGGCCTGACTTTCTCAGAGCATTACCTGATAGTTTTATTATAATCATTGTGCTGTTTTTGTGATTCTTACAGGTATAAATAACTTTCTGGATTTATACTTGGTAACCTCCATTAAAAAATTAATACAGTCTTTGGCTTTGATTATTCTTTGATATTTTTATCTAAAAAACTTATTGTAAGCCGGGTGTGGTGGCGCACGCCTTTAATGCCAGCACTCGGGAGGCAGAGGTAGGAAGATCACTATGAGTTCAAGGCCACCCTGAGACTTCATAGTGAATTCCAGGTCAGCCTGGGCTAGAGTGATACCCTACCTCGAAAAACAAAAAAAAAAAAAAAAAGGTATATTCAATCAGATTTAATTTATATTTAATTAATATCTCCATATATTGTATAAAATAAGTTAGCTTGATTAGGATCTTTATTTTCTTCGCCTGTTTCAGAAACTTATTGCTTATGGGCACTTGACTGGCAATGCTCCAGATAGTACAACACCAGGCAAAAAATTAATTGATAGAATCATTGAAACAATATGTGGCTGCTTTCAAGGCCCTCAAACAGATGAAGGAGTCCAGTTGCAGATCATAAAGGTAATTATATAAAATGAATTTGTTATTCATAACTTAAACTTTTTGAAATCAGAAGCCTTTAACCTTTTAAATATTGGGAAAGGTAATGTTAATGTGCTTCCTAGGTATAATTAGAGATTATTTAGGAGATGTTGTTGAATAGCAAATTATTAGAATAAACTATTATTAATTTTTTGAACATCCTAATTAAGGATTCAATTTTTTCAGAAAATTCCTTCATGATTTTGCCATTTTAGCATGGTTTTTGTACATATTCTATCCTTAAGCCTTTAGGGTGATGTATAAAGCTATGAACTCACTAACTTCTTATGTATTGTTAGACCTCACATAGCCTGTCCTCTCAACCCATGCATCACTTTTCACTTTGTGGACTATTTTCTATGAACTTTCCTGATTTTCTTGTACTTATCCATCCACTGAACCTGCTTAGCAAAACCCTGGTTTGTACTGTAATGAAACTGGATGGTTGAACTCCTTTAGAGAAAAACTAGTGATGATTTTAGTTTGTTACAAATATAATTAGTTATCAGTGTTACTGCTATTGTAGTGGTAGTATGTTTATAATGCAAATATAATTTTTGTGTATTGTGTTATTGTTGAAATTCATTTGTATGTTCATAGTCCCTTCTTGGCCTTTTCATTTCATAGTTGAAATTGCTTCACAGATCATGAAATAATTTTGTTTGAAACAAAACAAAAACTTGTCTAATCATTTTATCCTCTCATTTGTAGTTTGATGACGTTTAGTTTTTTTTTTTACATTTTAGGTTTTAATTGGGATATACATTCATTAATGCTCTGCTCTTAGCATTATACAGCATAAAGAGAAAAAAAGATAGGTTTGCTTATACTTGAAAAATTCAATCCTTATTGGAGGATTCACTTTGGGATGCTTTATTTTAAAAATGGAGTTGAGGAGATTACTCAGTAGATAAAGCTTTTGCTATGCAATCATGAGGACCAGAGTTCAGATCCCCAGCACCCATGTAAAAGCAAGGTAGGCTTGACAGCCTGCCACTAATCCCAGGGTTCAGGCAGCAGGATCCCCAGGGAAACCTGTCTAGCAAGACTAGCTGAATTGATGAGCTCTGGGTTCAGCCTGAGGTTCTAGTAAATACAGTGGAGAGTGACCAAAGAAGACACTTGCCATCAACTTGTGACCTCCACACATGCATGTACGCGTGCATGCACACATACACACATATGGACTCACACATATACACATGCAAAAATATTTAAAAAACTAATGTCTAAAAGCATCTTTGACAATAACAATGACACAGTCATTAAAAAAGATCTCAGAAAAGTTCAAAGATGAATAAGACACATTATTCAAAGTTGATGTTCACATGTCTGTTTAACTGTGACAAAGTACAAATGCTATGTGTTTCAATAAACAGAATTAAATAATACCTAAAATGAAACTTAGTGTAATGATATTTTGGAAATTAAAAGACTATGTGGAAACTATTGCCAGAATGGGGAAAATCCCAGATATTTTAAGGCAGTAAAAATTCTGAAATTTTATCATGAAAATATTCATATATTTTTGTGCTGAAACTCTGGACTCCAAATAATTTTAAAACCTTTTTTCTTTCTAAAGGCATTACTTACTGCAGTAACATCACAACACATAGAAATTCATGAAGGAACTGTATTGCAAGCTGTAAGAACATGTTACAATATCTATCTAGCAAGCAAAAATCTCATCAATCAGACAACCGCCAAAGCTACTCTTACTCAGATGCTAAATGTGATCTTTGCACGCATGGAAAACCAAGCAGTAAGTATTAAATAGCGATTTTATAGAACACCACAGCTATAAAAAGGAACTCAAGAGTAATTACAGTGAAATCTTTGTTCCAGTAGAAATGAATGTTCATTTACATTTTTCTTGTATTTTGTTTTGTTTTGCGGTTTATTGACTTGCTTGGCTTTAGACAAAATTTATTTTTAAATGTTCACAAATAGAATGTGAAGAATTTCTCTCCATATTCCTCATAAAAGTGTTTGTGAATTGATATTTTTAGTGAACTCTAGCATAGTACTGATGTTGAGAAACCCAAGTAGAATATATAGAAAATGTTATTTTCATAGAAAAACATTTTTCTTTTTTCAAGCATATTGCTAGAGTTTCTATAACTTTGAAATATGTGGAGAAGGCTAGAATTTAATACTGCTTATCTGTGATACTTGTTCCTTTAACTCATGATTAGTCTAAAGTAGACTAAAGATGGAATTTCAATGCAAGTAATTCCACATTATTTGGAATATTACTGAAGAGTATGAAATGTTCATATTTGATACTGTGAATAATGTTTGTGGAAATTAATCCTATGAAATTCATTCATGTCAGTTTATGAAGACTGAGATAACATGAAGAACAGTAAAATACTAAAAAAATGAAATTTTGTGAACCCAGTAGTTGATAAGTTTTTTGCATTATGATAGTTGTACCAGTTTTATAAATAGTATTTTGTACATAAAAATGATAAGTCTTAAGCGGGGCGTGGTGGTGCATGCCTTTAATCTCAGCATTTGGGAGGCAGAGGTAGGAAGATGGCTACCCTGAGACTTCATGTTAAATTCCAGGGCTAGAATGAGATCTTACCTTGAAGCGGGGGGAAAAAAAAAGACAAGTCTTATAAAATTCAGATGATTATAGATACAGTTTTTTTTCATACTTAAAAGATGACTGGCCATTGAGACAGAAACCAAGGATTTTCGACACAAGGACCTCTAAGCTCGCAACATTAAAGCAGCCTTATTACTCACCCATCACGACTCAGGGAACTGAGCAGAAGAGGGGGCGGAAAGATTATGAGAGCCGTGGTGGGGGAGACGGTCCAAAGGCATAGCACCCATCAGTAACAACTCACTTGGGCCAGGAAGACCGGGATGAGTACTAAGATATACAGGATCCCTTGCCACAAGGACTAATACAGACAGCCCACGAAGGAGGATATACAACTGATCAGGGATGGGGAGGGGGGGAATTGGGGAAGTCGGGATAACAACTCATGGTTTGCCCACTAAATAATGTAACTCATTATGGACAATAAATATTAAAAAAAAAAAAAAGATGACTGGGCAAAATGATATAAAATTGCACAGTACAATTTTGCTATATGATTTTAATATTTTTAATACTGAATATGTAACAAAAATTAATGACCATATTAGTCATTTATATTTGTCAAAGCTATGTAAGTATAAAATTGATAAAAATTTAAATACAGATAGCAAGCTACACATTTTTTGTTTCTGGGAGACAGATGGAAGACATTAGAAAAGGGTGCTTGTATTAGCTAAACTAAGTCAGAATGAAGGAGAAATTTATTAAAGTGACCCTGTGTGCAAAGAAATCCACTTGACTCTGGGATATCATTTAGACACATTTCTTCTTGTACAATGATTTTAAAAAATGTTTTAAATGCAAGTTCTCAGTGAGACATTTGGTCATTGCCTTGATACATGACAGTATGAAAGGATGTTGCCATGCAAGGGACCCTGGCAAGGTCTGCACAGGCATCTGATGTAGCCAGAGGGATAGTGTTAGAGTGCTGAGCCCTTGTCTTCCCCTCCCAGGGTGTGGGGCACACACCCCACACCCTGGGAGGTGAATGTTTTTCAATAAAATATGTTTGACATGGCAATGTAAGAATGTGCTATAAAAGGATATGCACTTAAAATCTCCTGTTGTTCTTTGTTTCCCATTTGGTTGTTTCCTAATGCCCACCCCACATAGAAGACCATTCTTTTAGTTTCCTTTGTATCTAACTTTATTTGTAGGCACATGGGTATAAGTGAATATGTATATGTATGTATTTTATCTACTTTGTCCTCATTGATAGAACTTTTATTGATTTATTAAATCTATTGGCAACTATCCGGTTACTACTTAAAAATTGTTTTGGCTTTATTTAGGAATACAGTTCACAACGTTAAACACCAAATATAATCAAAGAGGTATATTAGTGAAAGTCTTCCTCTCTGTTCTTAAGTAATGATTTCCAGCTACCTAAGGAGTGACATGGTTAATTGTATATTTTATCCTTTTTATTTCTGATAGATTATAATTCACAAGCAGAGAGAAAAAGTGATAGTTTATATAAAGAATTTATAGTTGGCTTGAGACCTTATCCTTCTAGACTTTGGACTATTTATTTCACAAATATATTCTATTTCTTTCCAGTTACAGGAAGCCAAACAAATGGAGAAAGAAAGACATCGGCAGCATCATCATCTGTTACAGTCTCCAGTAAGCCATCATGAGCCTGAATCACCTCAACTTAGATATTTGCCACCTCAGACTGTTGATAATATAGCTCAAGAACATGAAGGGGACCTTGATCCCCATACAAATGATGTGGATAAGAGTCTCCAAGACGATACAGAGCCTGAAAATGGATCTGATATTTCTGGTGCAGAAAATGAACAGACTGAAGCTGACCAAGCAACTGCAGCTGAAAGTAATATTGAGAAGGGGATATGGGTGTGTGCATGTTAAGGGAACTGGGTAGAAATGAGAGGTTTTGATTAAGAAATGTGGAAAGAATGATTTAATGCATATTAAATATATTGGAGTAATTGAACTTTTTTCATTCTTGATGATAATGTTAATTGACATCAACTCAAAATACCTCAGTCAATAGAAGTCAATAGACTTCTTTTGGAAGAGAAATTTCTCTCTAAAAAGAATCCTAAATGTCTTAGCATATTACCCAGGAACTTCAGTTTTCTTTAAGATTAGTTTTATAATGAACAAAATATCTATATTAATTTTTTGTTTGTTTTTTGGGGTCTCGCTCTAGCACAGGCTGACCTGTAATTCACTCTTTAGTCCCAGGGTGGCCTCTTCCCTCTGCCTCTAGAGTGTTGGGATTAAAGGTGTATACCACCACTCCTGACCACAAAATATCTATATAGTAAGTTTTTCTGGAATATGATTTAAAATTTTATGAAGTCATTATCAAGTTGAAAATAGTGTGCTCAAAAAACAACTGAAGCTGGGTGTGATTATACATTTCTGTAATTCCAGAATTTGGGAGACTGAGGCATGAGGATCATGATTTTGAGGCTAACTTGGACTAATATAACAAGAATCTTGTCTCAAAGAAAAAAATATTAAATATTAAAATAATTGATTAACCAAATAGCATACAGAAACTTCATTTTTAATTATATCCTGTTGTACAGTAATCACCAAAGTTGAATTATTCACTAGCAACATTTTTCTAAGTGTATATATATATATATATATATATATATGTGTGTGTGTGTGTGTATGTATAAGAAAAGTTATATGACTATAAATTTTTTAACAAATTAGTTTTTCTTTAAAAATAAATATATCAAGTCACTTTTGTCCACATATTTTTATTTTTAGCTTAACTATTCTATGAATTTGTGAGGGAGTTTAAGTTACCCCTTTGCCTCTTCATAGAATGAGATAAAATAATGGAAATTGTGTTGCCAGCTCTTTGTGGTTGTCTAGAACTAGGATGATTAGGACTTAGACCTAACTATTAGAATTAGAGCCTTTAGCAGGGCATGGTAGCTCATGCCTTTAATCCCTTTTAATCAACCTAGGCTAGAATGAGACCATCCTTCCCCCCCCCAAAAAAAATAGAATTAGAACTTTTAGAATTAACTTAATATGTTTTTACTTCATTTTAAGGAAAGACGTCTATAATAATATATTTTCACCTTGATTTTTTTTACCATATATCAATAACTTATTAATGGCATGAATAAATCTCTTTTTGCTTTTTAACTTTAAAAGAGATGATTTAGACATGATTTTTTTATGATATTGATTATTTTGACTATAAAGTTGTTTTTGTCCCAACAAC
The DNA here is from genome assembly GCA_004024765.1 of Zapus hudsonius. Classification (NCBI taxonomy): domain Eukaryota; kingdom Metazoa; phylum Chordata; class Mammalia; order Rodentia; family Dipodidae; genus Zapus; species Zapus hudsonius. The sequence goes on along the minus strand of PVHP010008568.1, from coordinate 10,521 downwards.
TGATACAAATGAAAATTCTAGGGGTTAGGGAGATGGTTCAGTGGTTAAAGGCACCTGTTTACAAGCCTCCCAGCTTGTATTCAGTTCCCTAGTACTCAGGTACAGCCAGATGCATAAAGTGGCACATGCATTTTAAAGTTTTTAGCAAAAGGCCCTGGCAACATGCCCTTTCTCTTTTCTCCTTTTACCTCTCCCTCCTCCCTCCCTTCTTCACTCCCTCCTTCCTTCTTTCCCTCCCTCCCTCCCTCTCTCTCCTTTCTCTCCCTCCTCCTTCTTTTTCTCCCTCCCTCTTTCCTGTTCTCTCTCTTTTCCTCTTTCTGCTTATAACTAAATAAATAAAAATATCTTTTAAAGAGACAATTCTACTTGAGAACCATCAGTTCAAAGTACATGTTGTAGAGTAGCACACTAGCTGTGTGGAGTTACCTTCTCAAAGTTTTTTCTGTGTATAATACATATTATTCACTGCTATTATATTTGTCATTTATGAGAGAATTTTTAATTCACTAGCTATTTTAAGAGCACTTTTAGATTGTGGCTCTATATATTTAGTTAGACTGAAATTTTAATTTTCAGACCCAAGGTAATTTTATCTAACTAAAGCATGGAAATGAAAGCTTAATGATAGAAAAATTACCTGTCAAGACCTTTTATGTTTTTATTCCACAGAAGAACCTAAAGGCTATTTTTATTTGGCCATTTCATGATATAAGTGTACTGACTTAAAATGCCTATTTATCAGGTTTCCCCTGTGGCACTCAGTATTTTGCAGAATATGGCAAATAGTAGATTAGAAGCAGTGCAATTATAGGGAAGCTAGCATTTTAAGTATTGGCCCCTTACAGTAGTAGCAGGTGGGAACAGTGGGAACATCACATTACTATGAGACTGTATAAAGTACGAAGTCATTTGGTGTAGGGTAGTTGCTGCCATAAGCATCCAAAAGTACTAATTGAACCCTATTGAGGTATTTTTAGCATTTCAAAAAATCCAGTTGTCAACCTTATTTTTATATAGTAGATCTGAGGTTCTGTTTTCTTAGGCTATTCAGAAGTTCTGATTGGAGTACCTATCCTGGTTTTTATTATTTTGAAAAAAATTTTAATTTAAGTTTAGTTTAACATTAGATTATTTTATTTTAATATTAGATTATTTTGTGACAAAAGAATAAGGAAAGCACTTGTGGTGCCCTATATGGTTTAGTCTTTGTCTCTTTAGGGACTTAATTATAGTAAAATGCAATGCTGATCTTTATATCAAAGTAAGTTTTGATATTAATATATTGTTTAATGAGGCTTAGTATAGAAATGTGTGTCCTCAATACAAGTAAGCATATATAAGACATTTAAAATGCTTCAGAGTACTTTTAAAAGTTCTGTTCTTAAAGGAATAATGTAGAAAATCTCAGTTGAAGAATGGTTTAAAAAGTTATTTTAAATGGATCCTTGTGAAAATTGACTTGATTTTTGAAAAATACTTAAGTATTGGTTTGGTTATAAATTTGGAAGGTTTAATATGTAATTGCTTCAAATTTTATCTATTGATTTGATTTTAAAATGTTTTTCATCATGTTCAGTAAAGATTTCTAAAAAAATAAAATAATGGTCTTTCGAATATTTCTTTTTTAAAAGCATTATCTAAAAATGATATGTTATATGATGGAGAAAACCATGACTGTGAGGAAAAGCCACAAGACATTGTACAGAGCCTTGTAGAAGAAATGGTGAACATCATTGTTGGAGGTAATAGGCTTCATTTGGAATTATTTATTCTGTCTTATGAGATTTTTATCTAATGGAAACCATATAATATGTCGAACCAAAGGGGCAAAATTATAAGCTGTTTCTATTATTGTTTATGTGTGCCAAACTATAGTTGTCTTCCCTTATCCATATAAGATCCTTTCCAAGATCTCGACTTGATGCCTACAGCCACCAAACAGTACCAAAGTACTGCTTTTGCCTGTATACACGGATTTAATGTTTTCATCTTAATAAAGCATATACCATGTGCTGTGTTCTTAACTTTTGAATTTTTAAACACATTAGCAAAACTAGCCAGAATTTCTCCTTCTTCATAATTTTAAGAATAGTATATTTATTTGTACCATTGATCAAAGCAACCTAAGAATATGATTTTTTCCACTTTTAATGAATCTTTTTTTACTTTTAAAGGATGCACTTTACCATTTTTTTTCTTTTTTAAATGGCATATCTGAACTTCCAGCATCACTTATTCTCTGGGTCCATTATTAAGTAAAATAATGGTTGAGTTATAACAGTAGAATGATATCTGAAGCAGCTTCTAAGTGACTTGTGTGTGGGTGGCTATGTGCTGTGAATACACTGGACAGATGAATGATTTTCCTCTCAGGTGGGGTGGAATGGGATAACAAATTTCAGCATGTTATTTAGTTCACAATTTAAAACTTATGAATTGTTTATTTCTGGAGTTTTCCAGTTACTATTTTTGGATTGTAGTTGGAATTGGTTAACTGAAATATGTAAAGTGGAGCCACAGATAAAGGGAGACTACTGGATTTAAACATTTTTCATTATAGAAAAGTACTCCTGTTTTTGTCCAGCTTTATTATCATTTATAAAAACCCACTCCTCCCCACTATACCAAAAGTTGATTCCATTTCATTGTTTTTGTTGTTTTTAGTGGCACAGGGATAAGGAAATATTTTTTATCACCCTAAAAATCTTAAACTTTGTTAAAATATTTAATTTTTTTGGTTTTCAATAATTCATATCTGTTGTAGAAAAACAAGTTCCCTCCACCTTTTGTTTTTGAGACAGTGTCTTGCTATACAGCATAGGCTAACTTCAAACTCATTATCCTCCTACTTCAGTTCCCCTGAGTGTTAAGATCATAGTTGTGCATGTTATACCAGACTATAAAAAACATAATTTTTTTACTTTAGATAATAAATTATAGTTGATATGGGGTTAATACTTGTCTAATGAATCATATTCTAAAATATGTATTGTAAGATTTGTAAGGAATTTTACTCATGTTTTTCATAATAGTAGATTATACTGAGGGTTAGATTCAAAGCCAGTCCACTGGTGTGCCTTTAATTCATGATGTCGTGTACAGAGGTAAGCATAGTATCTTGCTACGTGGTCTAGAAATAGGATTAAATCTATAGCATGGATTTTGAATATTGCTATTTTTACTATACCTAATACCCATTTAAAACATTCATAAGAATATATTTCCTCCTGTAATAAAAATCCCAGAAACAGACATCATTGGATTGCTTCTCATTTTTTTTTACTTATCATTTTATACAGCAAATACTTAACAGCATATGCACAGTTGTGTGTTTCTGTAGGGGGCTACAAAAATACCCCCCACAAAATTAACCCAAGATAAACTATGCTCAGGAGAAGAGGGATTATGGAATGTCTGTATACAAGACTAATAAAAGGTATAAAATACTAAGTTCCTTTAACAATGAACAGTTAGCATTCAGGAAAAATACAATTGTTTCTATTCATCTAGGAGGGCTTCACGTAGAAGGCACATGCAGGCGACCACTTGAAACATGCAGTTTTAGAGGAGTAGTATTTCTTGTATTAGAAATTATATAGCAGGAATCTAGAAGAGATAGTGATTAGATTTAGAGATTAGCAAGTGGCAATTTTTCTGAAGAATAGTAGTGTATGTGATATACAAGAGAAGGAAATATAATACTTATTATTATAAATTCCCAGACATCAAAAGCCAATATTGAATGTGTGCCTTTTGGAAGCTGTAGAGATAGCTTAGTTGGTAAAGTACCAGCTTCACAAGCATGAGGACCTGAGTTCGATTCCCAGTACCCAGATAAATGTTGGGTGTGGTGGCATGCACCTGAAATCCTAGTGCTTGGGAGGTAGAGACAGGTGGATCTCTGGACTCACTGGCCAGTTTAGCCTACTCACTCAGCTCCAGGCTAGGGAGAGATTCTGTTTCAAAAAGAGGTGAACCATATACCTGAGAAAGTGAAGCCACAGATAAAGGGAGACACTTGAGGCTTTTCTCTCGCTCTCTCTCTCTCTCTCTCTCTCTCTCTCTCTCTCTCTCTCTCTCTCTCTCATGCAAAAAAGCCATTCTAAAGATAGCCATAGGCCTGCTATGTTACCTTTTCTTCATAGGTGTTCTCCCAATTTTTAAAAATATTCATTTGCACATGGAATTCACTATGTAGTCTCAGGGTGGCCTCAAACTCACAGTAATCCTCGTACTTCTGAGATTAAAGGCCTTTAATCCCAGAAGTAGAAGAGATAGAAAGAAGAGAGGCAGACACAGAGGCAGAGAGAATGGGCACCAGGACCTCTAAGTTACTACAAACAAACTCTAGATGCATGCACCACTTTGTTCATCTGGCTTTATGTGGATACTGGGGAATTGAACCTGGGTTGTTAGGCTTTATAGGCAAACACCTTAACCACTGAGCCATCTCCAGCCCTCTCCCAATTTTAAACCTAAATACATTAGGTGTTTGGTGATACTGTTGGTAAAATTAAGTAATACTACAGAAGTTATTTGGGAAAAAAGTACCAATTTTAACTTTGAAAAACTGAATTTTTCCTTCAGATTGTCCATATGGAAATGTTTATGAAATATATAATGGAAATTAGCACTTTGGACTAAACCAGAGAAACTCTACTCTCTATGGGTTGCATGTAGCTCAGGATAGCTATGAATGTGACCCAATACATAACCATAAACTTACTTAAAACATGAGATTTTGTGTGTGTGTGTGTGTGTGTGTGTGTGTGTGTGTGTGTGTGTGTGTGTGGTGAGAGAGAGAGAAAGAGAGAGAGGTTTTTTTTTTTTTTTTGATAACATGCTGTTCTCCAGTATGAACTATATAGATGATGTCATGTGGCAGTATATGCTCCTCTAACCCATATGGGTTGGACACTGCTAGATTTAAGGTGCGTAGCCCAATACAATTCTTCTAATACATCTCAGTGAATGTAAGAGGTTGGATATCTCAAGCCTAAAAGATATCAAGGCAAGTAGGTACCTGGTATATGAGAAAACAACTTAAAAGAGGAAAGATTTATTTGACTCATACTTTAAGAGATTTCATTTCATAGTCACTTATTACCACTGTCCTGGTGCATAGTGAGACAGAGCTTCATGGGAAGGAGTATGTGGAGAGCTCACTTCATGGCAGATAAGCAGAGAGAAGGAAGTGAGGGATAAAGTAACCTTAAATGGAGGCCAGGCGTGATGGTACACACCTTTAATCCCAGAGGTTGGAGGATCACTACGAGTTTAAGGCTACCCTGAGACTACATAGACTTCATAGTGAATTCCAGGTCAGCCTGGGTTAGAGCAAGACCCTACTACCTCAAAGAAACTAAAAAGCAACAATAAAAAAAACTTTGAATAGTGACCTACTTCCTGCCACCAGTCCCCAACCAAAACACCTTCAAAAATAGTGCCTCTAGCTAGAGATCAGACCCCAACACTAGCCTATGAAGGAAATTTCATATCTAAACCACAACTTTCCACCCAGACTGTAAATGCTCATGACCATCTCGTGCAAAATGCTCCTACTTCTCTCTATTATAAACTGACTGAAGTGTTTTTGGGATAAGAGAGTCAGAAGCTTTTACTTCTTACTTGAGTCACTTAAAAATTAGAGAATATTGTCATCTAATGACAGTGTTATTAAACACTAGTTGTATTGTTTATGTATTGTCTGTATTTTGGTAATTTCTCATAGACATTACTTTATTGCTGATGAAATGGAGACAAACTAACTGAAATAATTTATCCAATTAAATGGCAGAGATAAAATACAAACACTGGTCTTTTATATTTTGGAATGTGGACTTTATTTAGTTGAGTATGTTTCCTTCATATGGTTTATAGTTTCTTTTAGTTGGTAAGATGAAAGGAAGTTTCCTGCCAAATTACTACTGAATTGTGGCCATAGACTTTTGAATTCTGGTTTTTCATTGTAAAAGTAGTATATATTATACCTAGAGTAGTTCTGAAACTTGGTATTGTTTAGATTATCTCTGTCCTAATAAAAGTCTTTTGTTTCTGTGTATACTAATTATAAGTGTGATTACTTCTTGACATAATGAAAAAATATTCCATGTTGTAGGCCATCATTCTGTATTTATGTCTTAAGGTATACTCCTCTAGACAGGTACTCTGAAAAAGGAAAGGGACTAATTTAAGATAAATCTTAGGAACACTGTCTGTTATGTATCTTTTTGGGGAAGTTTAGTGCATATTAACAATTTAAAGACTATAAGGATAGACTATTTCCCAGCATTTCCCAAATTTACTATGCCCCCCCTCCCATGGGATGATTTTCAAGAATTTCTTTTAACATGTTAGCATTCATCAGAGCCAAGTTTAGTGAGTGTTGTGTAAATTACGTGCAAGCATCTGCTTTGGCACATCCTGGGTACCCTTGTGTCAGCTGAGTGTGTTTATTGTCAGAACAACTTGAGGATAATTCTATTTGGAAATAACCCAAATGCATATTTACATAGTAGTAAATATGCTAACCTTTAAATGGTACCACTATATATTTCCCTTCAGTTTACCTTTCTGCAACTGTTTCATTTTAAATACTCTGTGCTTTATAAATGTCCTTTGGTTTAGTCAGATCTATTGTACATGTTTTTTTCTTGCCATTTTAGATATGGGAGAAGGGGCTGCTATAAATGAAGGTGCAGATGACAACAGTGGAACTGTAGAGGATGGTAGTGACAGTGAACATACTCAAGCAAATGGAATCCCAGGAACACCAATTTCTGTTGCATATACACCATCCTTACCTGATGACAGGTTGTCTGTCTCTTCCAATGATACTCAGGTATAAATGGGATGAGGGGGAGAGAGACAATTTTTTAGTTTACCAATACCTTTAGTAAATCCTCTTAGTTGATGTTGCTGGCTTATTTCAGTTCAGGGAAATAAAAGATTGAGGCATTGGGAGTTTTTTTCTCACTGATATAAATTAGAGTAGTTTATTCTCTTCGTGTATTAATACCTATTTCCAGCTTGAAGGTGTGTTTCATATGTATTCGTATCTCCCATGCCCTTGTTGAAATTACATTTAAGATGACCATTGTGTTCACATTCTCATCTCAGGAAAATTATAATATTATAGGGCAAAGGAGAAAAAGAAATACAGGAAATTTTATCTTAACCTTTGTTGAGGGTTACAAGGAGGTCAGTGTCATGGTAGTGATAAGTTCTCCTCATGCTTCCACTGTATTTTTTATATTTTTAGATAAGGGGATCCACTCTTAAGTTGGTGATCCACTTTCAATGTGAATTTTCTTGGCTTTGTTGACCATCAATAATAGTTAATGACTTTAAAGATTGTTTAATAATCTCTTCTGCTTTATGTCTGCCCAGAGTAGAATAGAATAGCAGGCTGAGGAAATAGCTCACTCAGTAAAGTCCTTGCCTCATAAGCGTGAGGACCTGAGCTTAATCCCTAGTAAATTTATACCAGGCATGGTGGTAAATGCTTGCACGCCTTGCACTGGAGAGACAAAGACAGGAGGATCCCTGGGGCATGCTGTTTAGTCAGTCCTGCCTATTTGATAGTTCAGACCAATGAGAAACCCTATCTGTAAGGAAGTCGATAGCATTCCTGAGGATGACACCTGAGGCTGTTCTGTGGCCTCCACACATGCTTATGTACACTTGCACATACATCCATACACAAAAAACTAATAGAATAGAGCAAAAGCATAAATCACTCAATGACAGATAGTATAAACATAATTTAAGCTTTTGGGTAGACACGTTATCAGGTATTTGTCAGTAATAGTATGAACTGGGTAAATCTTGAAAGTACATTTGTGACAAGGAAGGAATAATATTAAATTTTTTAAAAAGTATTAGTTTCTTGTTGGGTATGACAGTAGTATATCAAAGAAAATCAATGTGGCAATTCTTCATATGGTTTCGCTTCCCAATAGGTAGGAAGATTCCCACTTGGTAGTGAATTAAATAATATATTAGAGGGTTAAAATGATGTTACCCTGGCAAATGTCATTATTTTCATGGTATATTAACTTGTTTAGGAATCTGGAAATTCTTCAGGACCTTCACCTGGTGCTAAGTTTTCCCACATTTTACAAAAGGATGCCTTTCTAGTATTCAGGTCATTGTGTAAACTGTCAATGAAACCACTGTCAGATGGACCACCAGATCCAAAGTAAGTCATTAGCTGTTGTGCTTCAATGAGGGTATAAAGCTTGAAAATTACTATTATGAGAGTGTTTGGATTTTCTTTTGTTCTTGTCCTGTGGAACCTTAACATTTTGAAGGAGGGGTTGTTTAAGAAACATACTGAAAACAGGAAGTTCCAAAACTTCTGGAGTGGATACCTTCCTCTATTTCACAAAGGGTGGGTCAGCAGTATAGACTATATAGTATAGAATAGTGTCTGATACAGGCACTCACTGGTACGGGTGCTCAATAAACCCTGTGAATGAATCAGTGCTTTCTCATTTCTATGCTGCAAGTAATTTTGGAGCAGCTCTTTCTCAGCCTCAGTGCTAGGCTTCTGAAGATTTCTGATCATAAAACATAAACATATGCATTGAAGTCTGACAAAATGCCTTCACATGATTTCTTTCTTCATAAGGAAGAAATATTTGAGATAAGAGTAACTGTCCTAATTCTCATCAAATATATTAGCTTAAACCTTAGGAAAATGCCATTTTTTGAGTCATAAACGTTCAGCTATCTTTCATTTGATTCAAGGATGATAATTTGTTTGTAGTTGAGCTTAGGGGTTATGTGGCCTGTCTTTAATGTTGGAGCAGAATGTGTTGCAGCATTATAGTTTTAGGACTTTCTAGAAAAAGAATCGTTGGAGAAAGAATGACGTTAAGCAAAAGACTGAAATCAGGGATGCAAGCAGTGTTGCTTCAATGCTTTACAAACTGGAGAGTGTTTTAGTAAGTACCAACTAGGAACTCTATATCTAGTTGCTACTAAAACTTTTCTAAGTTTCTGCATACCATATATGTTATAGTTTCTATAGTTTTATCTTGCTAATTGTTCTGCTTCAAGGAGAAACATCCTTTAGGTCCAGATGCATAACATATTAAAATCTTTTTAGGCTCAAATCCCAAGAGTAGAAAAGTAAGTTATTGATTCTTCATTATTATGAAAACAGAAACTTTACAAAAAAAGAATTGATATTATTAATTATGCCTTATATACTTTATAAGAACATATTTTTAAAATTCAGTTTATTAGGCATAATAACTTTCTCATTTAGATATTGATAATTTTAGCATCTCATTCTAAATTGATAAAAATCTACGAAGAAATAAATAAGAATTTAAAGTTTCTGTTGAAGGTCATTTTTTACCATGGTTGAAAATGTTATTGACCTTAAACCCATAGACGTTTACTTTCTCCAAGTCATGTGTGAACAGTGTAACTTATAAATGCTAGAAGAAGAAAAAATGGGAACTCTTTACAACACAAAATAAAACTAATTCAGAAGATTGCTATGACAAAAGAACTTTGATTTAGCACTACAAAAGAGAATGATTTAGTTTTGAAACTTATAATCTTTATATTAAAAAAGGATTCTTATGATTAGGAAGACAATCATCATCCTTAGAGGGTTTAAACCTAGTAATAGGAAAAATGTTTGAAACTCTTCTTGCCCATCATGGTCATTAAACATTGTAATTTAATACTCAAAGAGGCCAATTTTTCTACACTTAAAAACTGTTCTTTTCCCCAAAGCATATACAAATATAGTTTTTTTTAATTATCATGGATGACTTATTTGGCTAAAAGTTAGTGAACTTTTGTAATTATTTAGTTTTCTTTTTTGTCTTTACTTTTGTTTGCTTTCTGGGTTTGCTAAAATAATGATCTAGAAAATGTTGTTAAGCTTTACTCATAATTTAAAACTGTCCCATGAAAAATGGCAGTCATGAAATTTCAGTGTTAAGTGCTTTTCTAAAATATCATTTACCCAGATGTAGTGGCACAAGTCTATAATCCCACTTTCAGGAGGCTGAGGCAGGAGGATTGTTATGAGTTCAAAGTTATCCTGGATCATATAGCATGATCCTGTTTCAAAGTGTAATCATTCACAAGATAATCATTTGATCATTACTTCATTTATTAATGCCTTTTTCATAGTAATAGTTCTTAGTAGTAGGTAATTAGTAGCACTAGTAGTAATTTCATAATAGGTAATTATTAAATGCATGAATATATAAACAGATCAAAAATCATTTTGCTAGTTGCTAAGAATAGAAAAATAAAACTTACCAGTTCTCGGCCTTTTGGCTAAGATCAAGTGTAGAAAAATAAAACTTAGGGCTGGAGAGATGCCTCAGCGGTTAAGGCACTTGCCTCCAGTGCCTAAGGCCCCAGGTTCAATTCCCCAGGACCCACATAAGCCAGACCCACAAGGTGGTGGCCCTGGTGCTTTCTCTCTCTCTCTCTCTCTCTCTCTCTCTCTCTCTCTCTCTCTCTCTCTGTATCTCTCTGTATCTCTCT
>PVHP010008567.1:0-52826 GCA_004024765.1 Zapus hudsonius | reverse complement strand
GGAATGGTATCCAGCCCCCAGAAGGCAGTTAATGTAGTGCTGGAAGGCACTGCACAGGCTGCCAGGGGAACTGATCAACGACAGCTGGAGTAAACAGAGACCACTGACATGAAACATAATCTGCGGCCATGAGTAGGCTGACCACACCTCCTACTGGGAGGGAACAGCAAACCAACAAAGGAGCTCTTGTGTAATGGAGGAGCCTGGGCCTGGGGGAGACAATCAACAGCTTTCAAATTCGGCCAATTTTCCACTTAGTGAGGGGGACCCCTTGTCTGGAACTAGGGATTCAGGGCGATAGGCACCGGATCCTGTACTCTTGGGCTCCCAAAACAAGTTGCACTATGGGAGTGAGTGACAGGGAGGCTACTAAAAATAGATTCTAGGTAATCCAGAATTGTGTATATTTGTTAACCTACACTGATCTCACTCTTCGATGGAGATTGTGTTTGTATTTTTCAGGATGCAGCGAGAGAGCCGGGGGCCCATCTAACTCTACCAACTGACCGTAGGCTGATAGCCGAGATTCTGGCAAGAGAGGAGCCACCACAGTCATACCGTAGAGGATCCAAATGGAACCCTGCAGAGAATGACGGGATGAACAACGGGCCCACAGCTACAGCCATTAAATCAACACAGGATAAGCCAGTGAGACAGAAACCAACGATTTTGATACAAAGACCCCTAAGCTCACAAATTTAAAGCAGCCTTAATACTCATCCACCACGACTCAGGGAACTATGCGGCAGAGGGGGCGGAAAGATTGTAAGAGCCGTGGTGGGGGAGATTATCCAGAGGCATGGCCAGGAGAACCTGGCTGAATACTAGGCTATCCATGGGCCCCTGTCACAAGGACTGATCCAGATGGCCCACGGAGGAGGTTTTCCAGTGGAGGGGGGAGGGGAGGGCAGCGGGGTATTGGGGATAATAACTCATTGTTTGCCCACTAAATGTTGTAACTCATTATGGACAATAAATTAAAAATAAAAAACCTAAAAAAAGCAGCTTATTTAATACCCATATGAAGCTTATCTGCCCTTGTAATGTTAACTCCGTCCACCAGAAGCAACTGGTATTATTAGTGGGGTGTGTCTTTCCAGACTTTCTTTTATTTGTGTGTCAATATAGAGAACTGCATGTGTCCATAGATTGGGTTTAAGCTCTCAAAATATTTTTACTGCATATAACTTGAGTTTTATTGTATTTTGCTTTTATTTATTTATTTGCAAGAGACAGAGAAAAAGAGTCAGGTTAAAAAAAAAAACATAAAAGAGTGAGTATGGTCACTCCAGGGTCTCCTGTCACTGCAAACGAATTCCCAATGTATGTGCCACTATTGTATCTGGCTTTACATGGGTCCTGGGGAACTGAACCTGGGCCAGCAGACTCTGCAAGCAAGCACCTTTAACTGCTGAGCCATCTCCCCAGCCTAGCCCTCGAGTTTTATTTTAACCAACATATTTAAATGTACTTCATTTTATTCAATTACCTCCATTCTTCTATTTTATAGATCTTCCATAGTGTGTATCATTCCACTAAGTTATTTCACATATCAAAATATATGACCAAGTTCTTGCTTCAGATAGTAAATGAAAACTCAGACTAAATGTGCATTCCCATCATTGGAAATTCTTTTATTTCTCTCAAAGGAATGGTTGTAGCGGAATGTGTCTTTGAGAAAAGGGTATTAACAAATCCTGGCTGATCCTAGGGTCACATTTGTGACTCTTTCTTTTTAAGTCTGAAAGTTTTGTGAACAACTCTGTGCTTCGTCCTCAGATGGATTATAGCTTTAGCAGATTGAAAGAAATGATAGTTAAAAAATGTCTAGCTCTTGTTTGATATGTACTTGTCAGAGCAGGTTGTAACACGTAATGAGATGTCAGAGCCTGTGAGACATGCAAAGCAAGTTCGAAAAATCCTGACAATGCAGCATGGTGACTTCAATACTGAGGTTTGTAAATCGGTGAGAAAAGAAATCCATTTGTTGCCATTGCATTTAAATGACTGAAAATATGTAGTTATCAGTGCTCCAATAAATGTCCCCTGTAGGTCATGTTCTTTTTATTTTTTAAAGGACACCGTTTTATAGAATCTCTGTGGAAATTAAATACACGTTCCTACTCAACGCACTTGCTATCAGTCAATCGAAGAGATTTAGGTACCAACTTGGTGTTAAATATAAATTTAGTCTAAGGTTTAATGGATTAAAACTGTACTATTTAATTTGAAATAGAATTTCCCACTGTACTAGCTTAGGTAGTTAAGATCCTATGGTTCTGCTTTTCATTCCAGCTTGGTTTATAAGTCTAATAAAAAAAAGGCAGCCATAGGTTTCGAATGCAAGTGTGTTAAGCTGAGGGGACAGAACTTTTTTGGGTAGGAAATGGGAAAAAGCATCCCATTAACAGCAACTTGTTAAAATTTACTAAGTCTCTGTAGTTCATTAGCCTTGCCCCTCCTCTTCACACCAAGACAGTAGATGAAAGGTAAGCAGCAGCAAGAAGAGACACTATATGCAGAGATGAGCCTGATGTGACATTCTTCTTTTAATAACAAACAGCTTTGGCTCTCCAGGAGGTAGACAGTATGAAGTGCGACAAAAACTGTAATTATGCTCTCGGCAGGAGACCTGTGTTTAGAGTGACAGTAAGTGTCTCTAAAAACCTGTTAGCTTAAGGCTGCTAGTCTTAATTATATGTATCTGGAGTTTGTGTCTTCACTTTTTTTCCTTTTAACATTCAAAGGGAAAAAAATCCTAATTATAACTTGGGCCCTAGTAAATTGGACCGTAGTTAAACAATATGCATTTGGCGACTCATCACGCGGGCCCGATGCATGCCTCTGACTCACACAACTGATGGCAAGCTGAACTGGCACCTCAATTTGTTTTTGCTGCCTCTGCGACAGAAGAAAAAACAAACAAAAGCTAAACAAGGGAAATGATGAAATTATCCCCTTCCTTTTTAGTCAATAATGCCTGCCAGAGAGGGACATTTCTTGAGTTGGATTTTACATAGAGAATTATATATTGTTTTTTGTTATAAATATGTATTTTAGCTAGATGAGGGTTGGATAAATTGTCTTGGCTTGTATTTTGCCTCTGTTTTGATCCTAGATATGATAATAAGAGTCAAACATTGCTGTTACCATTTCATGGAATTGTATGAGGCTCAAAATTTAAAATTTTTGTCTGGAGAAATATAGAATTTGTTATAATTCTTAAAACAACATAAATCCACAGTCATAGGGAACAATCCTGCTATATTCATTAATTATAAAGGCGGTTTCCAAATATGGAACTGGCTACATTTAAGTTTTTCACACAATGTCTATTTTGCTTAGTGAGTTCCTTATGCTGCTGTACAATGTTCATAGAAAAATAAAGAAGAAACATTTAATCCTTCTGTTAACCTTAGATTACAATCATATATACGATAGGAACCTGGGAATTGTTGACCTCTTAGTGGCTTCACTTATTAAGATGACACTTTATAATTTTTCTAAGCACTTAATAAACATGTTGATTGCAAATTTCTCATTGAACTTACTTAGACAAAAACAGTTAAGCAGTACAAGTTATGACATGGACTACTTGAGTTTGATGGACTGTATTGCAGTATTACCTTCTCACTGCTGGGACAAAGCACCTTCCCAGGGGCACTTATGGGAAGATAGGACTTACTTCAGGCTTATGGATTCCAGGGGATACTTCCTCCTGGTAGAAAAGACTGACAGTCTTCACCACACATCCACAGCAGGGAGAGAAAAGCAGCAAGAGCAGTTGGCTCAGAACAACCAGCAGTCTGGACACTAATCAACCCCAAGGACCACTCCCAGCAACACATCTCCTGCAGTAAGGCTCCACTTTCCAAAGGTTCCACCAGCTGGGGCCTAAGTAGAAAGCTCAATGATGAACACTCGAAGCCATGGGGGATAGTTTACATTCATACTATCACGTGGGCAAATGTCATGACTAAAATAATGAATCAAGTGTTATAAAAGTAAATTGAATTGATGTATTCCTACTCTTATATTTTGCTCTGTTCTTGGGACTTCTGATGCTCTTAACGGTCTGTGCAATACTTGGGTGGTCAGATATTTTGATCATGGTTACATATGTCTATCATCCCTGTCACAACTAACACATTTTATTGTTTTTATAACTTTTATCTACTACATTGAATTTCTATCATTGCCTTTAAGTAATCAAAGCTAAATAAGAGTGAATATAGACAAATACTGAAGTGTTTGGAAACTATTTGCATATTTATTGGTACCCTACCCCATTGAAGTTTGTAGCTTGAGTCTCCCAACTTTTAATTTTATTGAAATACCAATTTAGTCTCATTATTGTTGGCTTGCGGGAAACAATCACTGGTGCCAAAGTTAATAACAGTTTTATAGTAGTGTCTCATGGATTTTTTACAGTGATAGAGATTTGTAGTCTGAATAACGGCATTTTTCTAATTAAGCAGCAATTGAATACACACAATAAAAATCAAAGATGAACTTTCATTTATTTTGATGTGTTTAGTTTAATTTAGTTTATGTTTCCTAAAGTATTTGTTATTTCTTTGTTGAATAATTTATAACAATAATGAGTAACATGAATCATTGGGATAGTTCTATAGTTTATCAAAATCATTTATTTGATGAAAAATGGAGCAAGGTTTACAGAGGCAGCCTGAAACATTCAATGTTACTCCAAATAAACACAATGTAGTGAGCAACAATCTTTCATATGATCCATCTTTAAAGTGCCATCCGTACAAGTGAAAACAGTATTATAATTACTCTATGATATAGTAAACATGGATAGAAATGGTGGCAAAAATCTAAGAGAATAGAATCTTATGATATCAAATGAAGCTTTTTAAAATGTCACCAAAACACAAGTTTTGAGTATGTATTAGCCTTACAATATAATAATTCTTAAATATTCCAAAATTTGTTCATACAATGTTGAAAGAAATCTACATATATGCATAATGGTATTTTCCTTTTTACAGAAGTAAAATGGTAGAAAAGATCATCTCTGTAAACATCAAATGATTTATGACTGGCATAAAAGTCTTAGAACAGAGTTAGTGTATTTATTTCCCACTCTCTGTGCTCATTGGTGAAGGTCCCAGAAAGCACATGACTATGTATTTTCAGTTAAAAGGAAATACTGAGAGGTTATCTCATCAATTTTCCATCCAGCAAGCAGAGTCACATGTTCGTTTACATCAGTAGGATAACAGCAAGTTTAAAGTTTTCTCTGGGGGCTGGAGAGATGGCTCAGCAGTTAAGGTGCTTGCCTGTGAAACCTAATGACCTAGGTTTGATTCCCCAGTACCCACGTGAAGCCCGATATACAAAGAGGCACCTACATCTGGAGTTTGTTTACAGTGGCTAGAGGCCCTGGTGTGCCCAGTCCCTCTCCCCCTCCCATTGTCTCTGCTTATAAATAAAATATTTAAAAAAATAAAAATAAATAAATAAAGTTTTCTCTGATGAAGCTTCCCTTCCATTGCTCTAGTTTGAGTCAATTTAGCTAATTTCATAGTCAGGAAACCTTCAAAAATGCACTTTTCATTTGGTTCTGTCCTCTATAAAACTTTCTTTTTACCATTTTACACTTATATTCATTTAAAATATTTTTGTTTAGTTCCCCCCCCTTTGGAAAGCATTAAATATTTTTTTGCTTTAAGTTAAACTTTAATCTTGGGTGAGATGTTTAATCATTAATCTTGGGTGAGATGTGAGTTTAAGAGAGCATTTAAAATATGTTGAGATTTTTCTACATTTAAATGTGAAGACATCTTTTTATATGTAATAATTATTTTGAGTTCTTGTAAATGATACTCCATGTCTTATTCTTTTCTTAGTTACATGGACTTTCTCTTTCCTAAATTTTCCATAACTTCACAATGCCTGTGTGGAAAGGCCTCAGGATCCAGAGGAGTTGATGATTTTGAGGGAAAACATGTGAAACTAAAATCAATTATTCTGATTTCCTTCCAGGATTCTTCTCCTTCTCCATCTTCTTCAGTGAGAGGGGTTGAACTTACGATCTCATACATGCTAGACAAGCACTTTACCATTGAACTACACACATTTGTCAGCCCTCCTCCATGCTTGTGTTCTCTGTTACCACCCATGTTCTGTCTTGAGCATCAGTTGACAATCTAGATTTAGGACACTTTCTTGCCTTTAAAAAGCAGGCCTGCATTTTCTATCTCAGATGCATTTATAAGAAACCTGGGGCAGTGCCACTTGAAAAGAGGAATTTCCTAACTTCAAAATTTATGAGTCTTCTGTCTGCTAGAAGAAAAATATAGAATTTTCTTTCTTTAAGACATGTTTTTATTGGGACAGACTGTTTGCCATTGCTGCTTAAACTGATCCCCAAAGAGCAAAACCTCATGAATCATGGGCTTGCTTATTTTGGAGCAAGGCCAACAGAGTGAATTTTTAAGATAAACAGTGCTGGGGTGGAAAAAATGGTACAGAAAATTTCTCAGGTGGGGTGATCCTACATTCCTTCTGGCATAGGCTGTATTTCACATTGTCTTACAGATAAGGTTTGAGAGAAATTCAGTGTAAAATAGCTTCATTTCATGATACTTATCAAAAATGTGTCTTTAATAGCCCAAAGAATGTGGCTCTGAATATTGGAACTTGTTGGCTGAAATCTATTTTTGTATTTATCTCTGTACTTGAATCATGAGTCCCAATATCAGTTCTAATCACTGCCATATTCTGATTTTAGCATACAGCCTTGGCCATACAGGTACTCAATAAATACTAGTTGAGTGAGTATATGTTGGGCATGAATTCAGATTGACATCAATCAAAATTGATTCTGAAAATATAGCCAACTTATACCAGACTGAAACACATAGTCTCTATAATTGTCTGTGTTAATATCTTCTAAATAACAGATCTTGCAAACTAATTATTATTCACTTACTCAAAAATATTTATTGACTATTTCATCCACAATTAGTCTTAGCTAGGGAGTGAGTTATATGAAGCCCCTGAGGTCCATCAGGATAGTGGGGGATTTGCTCCATCATGATCTTGGCATTTTATATTTGGCATGAGGAAAGCACAAAGGTATTTCCAAAATCAGTTGAATAATCTGGAGATGAGAATTGTCAGAACAGGAGAAATATGCATTTTTTATGGAATAAAAAAACTTTCTAGAGGTTGCCAGGAGGCAAGGATCAATAGGTTAGTTGGTGACAGTTTCCTAGCACTGCATAAAGTGTGTGTGTGTGTGTGTATTTATTTACACACTTGACTAGAAAGAAGAATAAATAGGGGGAAAGAGCTGAGAGGAGAGCTGAGAGGAAGCTAACAAATTTACCATTGTCCCCTCATTCTGTTCCTCTGTCTCCCTACTGAAGTTGCCAATTTAACCTTTGTGGTCTACACTGTCCTTTGCCAGGGTGGGCACAGGGTCAGTTTTCTGGGCTAGACAGCACCCTTTTTCTGGCTCAGAGTACAGCAGATAGCAAGACATGATGATGCATTGCTTGGGGAAGCAAGCTTAAGCTATTCCTTGTTTCTGATTTCTGTTTATCAGAACTCAATTCAGTAACAGTTAAGAATGTTGTTCCTAAGGATTGATTGTGACTTTATTTTTCTACAGCACAAATGCATCATGAAAGCATAGAGCAGAAATGCACATGCCATGTGTGTGGTTTCAGAGTGACTGCATTACGAAACATGCGTATACACCCCCCAAATTTCATATAGGAGTAGCATTTTTGTCTGTTTAATAAATTGACTAATGTTTGTTTATGGGTAATTTGTCTTTGGAATTTTGTTGAGAGTCCCTTTAGCATTCAAGCCTCTGGCTGATTTTAATGTGTTCTTTTAATAATCAGGAACTCCTCTGTAAAATCAGATCACACATTTAAGATGGAGTGGACTTCGTACGGCCTGAGCATCCTCTGAGATCATTTGAAACCTTATGTACCTACAGTAGACTACCAGTATTCACAGATTCTGCATATGCAAGTTTGCCTAGTCACCAAAATTTATTGATAGCCCCGAATCAGTCCTCATGGTACTTTTATGGTCCTTTATAGTCATGTGGACATCTGAGTGGTCCCAAGATTTCAGACAGGGCTGTGCCCTGCCTCCTGTTTCAGCTCATGCACATTGCTCAATCTATTTCAGTGCCTCACTTTTCACATTTTTTTCTGCTTTCATTGGTGATGTCTCTGTTGGAAAATGTCACCAAATATAGTGTTCAGTTCGCCTAGTACTCCTAAGTACAGAAAGGCTGTGCTGTGCCTTACTGAGAGGATGTGTGTCTTAGCCAAGCTTTGTTCAGGCATGAGCCACACTGTTGTTGGTTGTGCATTCCATATTAGTAAATTCAAAGCATGCATTGAGTAAGGTGCTTTTGAATAGAAAAACACAAACTAGATTCTACATTGACTGGTTGATTGATGAAAATGATGTCATCAGAGGCTTGCAGGAAGGAACTTAGGGGTTCATTTTTCTCTAGGAGTGATGGCTAGGGCACATGACTGGGGTAGCTACCAGGAATAACCAGAATCGAATACACATGGGTGTTTCTGGAGTAAAGGGATTGCTGTCCCCTCATGGGTTGAGGAATCTTATTTCTGCATAAGAGTCCTTCCTCTTCTTAGCATTTGAGTGTTAAAGGGAACAACACAGGAACCTGAAGATCTGAGATTTAATCTTTCTGGACACATGCTGAGTGATCTCACCATTACTGTTTGCATTTTGCATGCAGAGATGCTCTGTACCCCAATTTTTCAGTTTCCAAGCTCTATGCTTTTGGGAAACATTTCTTAGCCTCTGTGTTTAAATTTTCTCATGTGTAAAAAAGATAAGATACTACCTACCTAAGAAGGTTATTTAGGAGATTAAATTAGATAATGGATTTAAAGCACCGTGTACCTGGGAACAGTCAAAAACGTTTACATAAATGTTATTAGAGTAGACATTTGATAGGTAATTTTTAATTCCTTTATTTCCCTCTGTCCTAGGGAATGATATTTGATCCATTTTCTTATTCCTCAATGAATCAGCCAATTCCCTGTGGCCTTTTGTCTTTCCTGTGATGATGAGTTAAGACCATAAGCCTGGCTCTAGGGTCTCTGCTTTTCTTCCTCTAGACCCCTCGGCCTGGAGCTGTGTGGCAGGGAGGAATGACTGGAGCTGGATGGCACTGTGCAGAGCAGGTTGCTGGGTTTGGTGTAGGTGGACCCTCCTGTTCCCAGCTCTGTGGGACACAGAGCTCATGCATCATGGACATCCCAGGTGATTGTCTCCCAAAGGGAAACTTGAGTTGACACTAGTAATTCAGAGGACCAAAAATGACACCCCAGGGTTCTTGTTACATCTGCTGTCAAGAAAACTCTTAGGATTTACTTACCTAATTTGAAATCTGAAACCCCATTTCTCCTTAAAAATTTCTTGGACTACTCATTTCCCTTAGCCTCTCAGAATTCCCCTGACTTAGCTTAAATATGTAAAATAACTTAAGTACAATAACACATCATTGAAGAATGAGGTGTTTATATTAATGGATTTACCAGATGAAATTGGCACCTTGTTGTGTTTTACATTAATCATTTCATAGAAATGGTCTATGAAACTTATGGTCTCTTTAATTTTTAATTTAACATAAATATAAAATACACTCAACGGAGTAATGTATATACCAAGACTTCCAAATCTATTTTATTCTTTTCCTATAAATTTTTCTAGGTGAGCTAAAATAATAGGCATATATATGTATATACATTTAATTTTATAGTATATATGCCTGGGCAGTTACATATATGTAAATTATACACTGTTATATAATATATATGTACAAATTACAAAATAGCCCATATCACCAAGAATTGTGTATTTTTACAGTATGGAATACACTTTTTTACACTTTGCAATACAGTGTTTTTTGTACCAATTCCTGTTTAGTTCTAGGTTTTCTGACCTTGACCCTTGACTATCAACACCTCTTGTCTGGAGGTTTGTCTTATGTCTATGGTCTACCATATGACCCCGCTTCATTCAAGCATATACCCAGAGTGTATAAACAACATCAGGTTTTTTTCCCCAGTGTCTCTGTCTTACTCTGTGTGGAAATACCCAATCAAAGGCTTTGTTCCTATTTATTTACTGTGGCACCAGCTGAGGTGGTCAGTCAAGCTGGGTTGTGTAGTCAGTCAGTCCCTTAGTTTCTGTAAAGACTCCAAAGTGGACATCTCTGTGTCATTTAAAAAGTACACATTCAATAAAACCGAGACAAAGAAGTGTGTTGCTGTGAAATAAAATGACTGTCACCAAGTGGGAGCTGAAATGTGAGAGAAGATGCATTTAATGGGCAAACACAACCAGGGTGCCATTCTTTCTCAAAGCAACCTAAGCAGAAAGTGCAAGGGTAATGCATGATAATGAAGGTGCCCAATTTTGGAAAGTGGTTTTTAAAATGCTGCAGCACAATGCTGACGAGGGTCTCTTAGGAAGAAGGAAAATCTCATCAGGGACCTTTTCAAGCGTCATTTTCTCTGGTTTTAAATGATCACACATGAACTTGCTGTTAGCCAGCTTGGCACAGAATTCAATAATTATTCATTCTTTTTGACCACTTGCAAAAGGAACAAAGGGCCTGTTATTAGTGATTTGCCAATTGTTGCAAGACTTAATCTAGGTATTTATGGAGCCTTTAGCTGCAGGTTTATTTTGTTGTAGTACTTGTGTGATCTAAGGGATTTTACAGCCCCCTGATGTTTGACTTAGAAATTCTCTTTTCTAGTGATTATTGTGGAAGCAACAATTGATACTGGGGATCAGGCTTTTGCTTAGAACAAAATTCCACTGAAGGCTTTTCTCCCCTCTTAGGAAAGTTTGTTTTGGGCACTAAACAAGACCATTTATTATTTGTGAAGTTGTGAATTTATTTCCTCTTATCAAATAAAAATGCAAACTTTCTTATGCTGTCTTTTAATTCATAGTCGTATTGATGATGTTTAAGGTTGTGCTGAAATGTTTACTCCAGTCAAGCAAATCAAAATCGCCTTTCATTTGTAGTGAGAGTGCCTAAATATACTCTTCTGTCGGATTACCAGGACACAATGCAATATTATTACCTACAGTGCCCGTGCTACAAGTTAGACCTCTGGACTTAATCATTTTACATAAGTTCAAATGGTGTCTATGGTTCTTCCATAGACACCATTCTATTCTTTGTTCTCATAAGTTCAACTTTTTTTTAGATTCAACATAACTTATAACTGAAATTATGATGGTATTTTTGACTTAGTTTCATGATCTCCAGGTTCATCTATGTTGTGACAAATGACTGTATCTCTTGTTAAACATTTTTATTTGTTGCCAGGATGGGGAGCAGGGAAGAATGGGCATGCCAGGACCTCTAGGCACTGCAAACAAGCTCCAGATCCATGCGCCACTTTGTGCATCTGGCTTTACGTGAGTACTGGGGAATCAAACCCAGGTCATTAGGCTTTGCAGACAAACACCTTAACCACTGAGCCATCTGTCCAGCCCAGTATCTCTTTTTTATTGGCTGGCTGAATTATATTCTGTTGTGCAGATGCACCCAAACTTCTTTACTTATTCATCTGTTGATGGACATTTAGATTGTTTGCTATTGGGAATAATTTCACAATGAGTATAGAAATGCAGATGTCTCTATGAGGTGCCGATTTCATTTCCTTTGAATGTGTTGCAATTATATTCTTGCTGCTGCTATGAAGAACCTGGCCAAAACCAGCTTGTGGAAGGAATGGGTTTCTTTTGGCTTACAGACTTGAGGGAATGCTACATGATGGCAGGGAAAATGACAGCATGAGCAGAGGCTGGACATCACCTCCTGGTCTACATCAGGTGGACAACGGCAGCAGGAGAGTGTGCCAAACACTGGCAAGGGGAAGCTGGCTATAACACCCATAAGCCTGCCCCCAGCAATGCTCCTCAAACAAGGTTATAATTCCTAAATTGCCATCAGCTGGTATAGTCGTTTGACTGTATGTCCCCATAGACTCAGATGTTATATTAAAGTTTGTTACTTGGGTTTCCAGCCACCTCGATCTTAGAGGAGGTGTCACTGGGGGGCGGATCCTGTGGTCCAGCCAAAGGGTGTGTTTGGGGCCGGAGCTAAATTCCAGTCCAAATGTATGCAGAGAGATCTTGGGCTTTGGGGGTACAGCTTCTGCAGGGTTGTGTTTGATGCTTTGTTTTTGGTTGTTTGCTGGCTGTTTGGTTGTTTCTCTCTGCTTGGATGTATGGAAGCAGCTTCTTTTGCCAAGGACAGAACTTTCTCCTGGATCTGTAAGCTTGAAAGAAATTCCTTCCTCCCATAAAACTGTGTTTGGTTGGTTGCTCATTCCAACAATGTGAAACTGTCTAGAACAGCTGGGGATGAAGCATTCAGAACATATGAGTTTATGGGGAATACCTGAGTCAAACCACCACAGGATATGTTCTCATCAGAGGAGTTAATTGCTGGGTCATGTGGTAGTTCTAGTTTCAATTCTTTGAAGGAATCTCTATTTTCCAAAATGAATATTATACCACCTTATGTATTCACCAGCAGTGTGCAAGCATCCCTTTAACCCCTGCCCCCACTGACATTTGCTATCTCCTGACTTTTTATTAATTCAAACAGGCCTGAGGTGTAATTCCTACTCCTTTTGATTTGTGTTTCTCTGATCATTCATTGTTGACACTGGGTACCTATGTGCTTTTGGCTATTTTGTGTCTTTTTAATAAAATGTCCTCCTGATCCTTTGCCCATTTTTAATTTGGGTTGTTTATTTGTTTTTGTTATTGATCTGTGATCGGGAAAATTAGACATGTACATTTCAAAATAATAAAAATGGACCATTCATTATCTTGGACTATACCTAAAAATCAATTGAAAATGGGTTAAATACATAAATATAAGATAGTAAAACTCCTAAAGAGAACCAGGGGAGGGTGCCTTAATAGGGACTGTTGGCAACAATGTTGGAATATCATATCAAAAGCATAGGTACCAAGCCTCATTTTATAACTATATAAAATACAAAGCAAGAGCAGAGATCAGCATAAGGAAAATACAGCCTACAGACAGACAGAAGGGCTTTGCACACCATAAAGCTGATAAGGAACTCTGTGCTTGAAAGTACAGATAAAAGATCTTTTGATTAATTAAGTCTTATGTCAATCACAGAGCACCTCACTGCTGGAGGTGCTGTGTAATATACAATAACATAATAATAGTTCATACCATGTTATTACTTGTGCAAACTCCAAAGTTTTTTTTGGACAGTGGATTTGTAGGACAAGGAATATGCAATATGTGACACATGTGATTAAAGTTGCCATGTGGTTACAGAGAAGGAGATCTTAGTCACCAAAAGCATAGCAGGCTAGGAAATGCCAACCTGGAAGAGGATAGCATAATTTTATATGCAGAAGTTATAGAGGATTATAGGATAAGGTTTGCTGTAGTCTGAATGTTGATGCCTTCTCCAAATTCATCTGCCTGCAAGGAGATTTTATTAAGATGAAGGGAGGTAATTAGATCAACTACTGGGATTAGTTTCTGTTATGGTTTTCAGTACCAGGGCTTGGTCCTCGGCTGGTGGTGCCGTTTGAGACGTGATTTGGAAGTTAGCCTCAGCAACGGGTTAATCCATTGATGGCTTCATAAGCGGATCCAATTATCAGAAGATAGTGGCTGGTTGGAGAAAGTTGCTTACTAGGGGCTTTGTTTTGAAGAGTGTGTGTCTTCCTCAGCTTCTACCCCTACACTTTTGCTTCACAGCCTCCATGAAGTGAGAAGCTGTGTGCTGCCTGTGCTCCCTGCAAAGATGCTGTCTTGCTTTACCTCAGGCCCAAAACAGTGGAGCCAGCCCACCACAGGCTGAAACCTCTGTAGCTATGAGCCAAAATAAATCTTCCTCCTTTTCAGTTGTTTTCTCAGGGATTTTGTCATAGCAGTGGGTAGCTGTTTGTCCTTCTGCTATGTGAGGACACATCTATGGGAAACAGCCCATCATCAGGCATCAAATCTGCGGGCATCTTGGTTCAGCTTCACAGTCTTTAGAACTTCAGAACATTTCCGTTACTTGGAAATTATCCCACCTAAAGCATTTTGTTATGGTGCAATGATTAAGCAAGGTTTCTAGATAACTGTAGAGAACCTGAGTAAAGAAAGAAAGGAGGATAGATTTCTCAAGGAGTTTAAATATTAGAAGCGACCTGACTAAGGCTATTTTAAGACGATGTTGACCAATCTCTTTTATAAAGCACATTGTGGTGGCTCACTATGGGGTGGAGTTGTAGGATGTGAAGAACTTTTTGATAGTGTCCTGTTGACCTGATTGCTTCTACAGTATTGATAAAATGGCTTTGATCTTGATGGACCCTCATGGTCATGTTACTTCTTTACTTCATGGTAACATGCTAGTTATGATTACTTTGGTTCATTTGTCTACCCCAAAGGACATTTATGCAAATAAGGTTAATCATGCTAAGAAAAAAATGGTAGACTACATACAGGTCATTCTGGATGAGGATTAAGTCTTTTCTTTTAAATCATGCTATTTTGAGATTAAAATAGCATGATTTCTATCCACAAGAATCATTTTAGTACAGATTTGGGATAAATAGTATTCTATAGTAATATATTATAGACTAAGCTGAAAGAGAAACTCCATAAGAAAAATCATTTATCCTATTAGCTGGATTTTTAGGGAAGCTCAGTAGAATGTGTATCTACAGAGCAGATTAAATTTTCAATGAAAATAAACATATGAAAATTAACTTCACAACAAGAAGGTTACACAAGAATACAGGAAATGGCACATACTCTAGTTTCTCCGAAACAGAGTACTTATTTTAAGAGTAGCTTATACAATGGAATAAGTCTCATGGAGAATCCCAACAGCGTAGACGTTTCCACTACTGAGTTTAGGTGATTTCCTCTCCCCTTTTCAGTGGGAGGGCTGGAAGAAGCTCACTTTGAATCAGGAATTTTGGGGTGTCATCCTACAGAGTGACAGAGCCTTTTCTGGGCTCTTGAGTGGGCTCAGGAGCTGAGTCACCAGGCAGTCACACCCACACAGAGCTTCCTCTGAGTCAGTGACCTTTTTGAGTTCTTGTCTTAGAAATTTGATGAATGAATTCCACATACCATAAGAGGGTGAAATTCAGAATTAGGAGGCATTTATTAGAATTTCATAGAAGGGAAGTACAAGAGGGAGTCTCCATGGAAGATGAGAACTTGCCTCCTGACTCTGGTTCGGATTCTTATGGGGAAGGATTCTTAGGGAAGGACAATCCAATCCTCCCAATAAGTCTTCATTCTCCAGGAAAGGATGTAATCTCCTTGGAAGGGGTGATCCTGATGCAATCTTAATTATCGAGGAAAGGAAGAGAGAAAGAAAAAAGCCAGGTTTTCCTTACAGGTTGGCAGACATTTCCTGCATATAGCCACTTCGGAGGCCCTGTCCCCTAATCTCCTAGCCAGTTCCTGCCCTCTGTCCTTCAGTTCATTAGTATGTCATATAGAACATCTCTTTTGTAAATGTCTCATACCAGCCTCTGGCTTTAGGAAAGTTCATTAATTTTTATTACAACTCCATTTCTTCATCTGAAAAGTAGAGGTAAAATGCCCATGTGAAAGGGTTGTTGTAATAAAATGTGACAATGTTTGTAAAGTTCCATGTCTGGCACATATTACAAACTCATTGTAGGTCCCTCTGTGAGAAAGACATTTTGAGTTATGTTTTATATTTAGTTCTCCCAACAAACATATACATTATTCTAACTCTAAACACAAGGGATTCACATGGTTTTCTCAAGCTCTAAGAGCAAAGCCAGGCCTGTGACTTTTAGCACATTTGCAGTAAATTCGGTTGTTCTCTTTGCCTCTTTCCTTCTCGCTATCGCCTTTTCCTCTTTCTGGAATTCTCCTTTCTCCAATCTCTTTGGAAAGTCTTTTTTAAGGAAGCAATAATGACGGCATTCAAGTTCAGATCATTATTTATAAATGTCAGGGATACCTTTCAAATATAACCTATTCTTTAAAAAAAAAGTCTTTGCAAGCATTTGTGGCGATACACACCTTTAATCCCAGCACTCAGGAGGCAGAGGTAGGAGAATCCTTGTGAGTTCAGGGCCAGCCTGGGCTAGAGGGAGGCCTTACCTCAAAAACAACAATAACAACAAAAATATGTTCATTCAAGCAATGCCTATTAATTTTGGAAACATTAGGAAGTGGGCACAATCATATACTGCTTGAATACTCATTACTAAATCTCAGATAAGCACAGATAGTATTTTGTTGTATATCAGCAGACCACACCTGTTTACATAGAATATAAAATATATTTATATAGAATTTTCCCTCATAACACTATTACTACATTTGGACTACGTGTGTGCTCATGCATATGTGGACACCAGGTGACAACCCTGGGTATTGTCCCCAGGCTTTTCTCTGGCCTGAAATTATTTAATTAGACTGGAATGGCTGACCAGAAAGTTCCAGGGATCCCCCTGTCTTTGCCTCTCTGTTGCTGGGGTTGCAAACATGTGCCACTGGGTTTGGCTTTTTTTGTTTTTTTGAAGCAAGGTCTCACTCTAGCCCAGGCTGGTCTTCAACTCATGGTGATTCTGTAGGTATTGCAGATTGAACTAAGGTCTTCATGCTGCCATGGCAAACACTTCATCAACGAGCAAGCTCCCAAGCCCTTCATTACCATTTCTTTCAATTACATGCCATTGTATTTACTGGGCATCTGTAGTATAGTGGTTATCACATTTGCCTCCCATATCATTTCATTGTAAGAAAATACATAATTAAAATAACTCATTACTAGATACTTATATTATTTTCAGGTTTTTAATTTTATTTTTATTTGAAGGTAAACATAGGAGGTTTGTTGAGAAAACAGTGAAAAAGCCCAAAGAGCCAGGGAAAGCACGCTTGGGATTTCTGTTGACATCCAAAGAACAGAGAAGGAGGAAAAAAACAAAAATGATTAGGCTTTTATAGTCAGCTGTGAGGCTCTGCAAGCAGCTGCCCAGCATTTTTCCTTTTACAAGCTGCAGGCTCCTGTACCCATCTTCATGTCCGTGACAAATTCTCTCACGACCATTCTCTTGAAAAGAAACTTAAGGGCTGGTGTCTCCACACTGTGCTGCTGTTACTACACACTGACAAATCCCTGCCCTTCAAGGGAGGGCCAGTTATGCTCCTTCTAGTGATGTATGGGAACTCCCATTTCCTCACTCCCCATTAATGATTATCATCCCTTCTGATCTTTGAGGATTCCATTAGACAAAAAGCCTGGGGGAGGGGCTTTATTGCTTTGCTGGCATCCTCTGTCTCCCTGTTCTCTAAAATACTTAACATTTCTATCACTACTATCTAAACACAATGTAAACTTCCTTCGGTCAAAGACAAAGTCACCAAATACATAAATATTTATGTCGAACATCCACCATCCTTCTGAAATAAAATAACCTCTAAAGAGGCATTTGAGATACTTCTTGGCAGGAAACCATGGATTAATTGTAGTACATGACCTTATTAAAAATATTTTTAAACCTCAGCTCATTGTTCTCAGAACTCATCTGCTAAAGTGACCTTGGCCTAACCACTTACAAGTGACAAACACTCCCAGAGGCAGAATCTCAAGATATATATGCAAAGAGAAGTTTAGGCCTCTCTGCTTGACATCATCCGGCTGAGGTTGAATCAGAACAAATCTGCAGAGTTTGCTGATTCCTTAGACAATTCTTTTTTTTTCCTTACTTTAACCATTCCTCTCTATTTTTGAACCAGCATTGTTAAATTCAAATTTCAGATAAAACTTCTACATGTATAAGTAGCATATTGTTTTGTTAAGAGGAGTAATATTTAAACTTCAAGACTATCTTAACAAAGGAAACTTCATTTCACTAAAAGTAAGGAAACAGTCTGCGGGCTCATATCTGTGATGACAGCCCTGGATCTCACATCATCTAGGAGTGCTCCTTGGCTAAACCAGTCAAATTTTAATTGGTCAGCAAGGTTCAAGAGAAAGACACCACTCTGTTATTAAAAGGAGACTTTCAGGATTGAGTTGCCATTGGGAACCACAGAGTCTGTAATAAAGTTCTCTTTATGCACTGATCACAAGGCGCTTGATCTCAGCATTCAGCAGTGTTCCTCACGACTGAGAAACTGAGAGCTCAGTGAAATGCAGCGGCCAGTGCACTGGAAGTGACACAGATTCGCCGTTTGTAAACCACCCACGACGATCAGACATGAGCGGGAGGGCAGGCACTGTGGTTTGCTTTTGTTTTTCATATTTATAAAGGTCAGCTCTTACACTTGTTCTTGTGTGAGTGTTCAAGACCCACTGGAGGACCTCTACAGTACAGATGCTGCAAGAGCTGAGCGCTAGAGAAGCACAGGTATCATGAAGAAGCAAAATCTCATCATGCAGAAGGGTGCTCTAGAGTTTCTGAACAATGTAAGCAAAGAGTGGAGGAATAGTCCAGGCTAGCACCAGCATGGTGCTCCTTAGGTGCCAGCCTCTTATTATTAATCCTTCAATCTCCTCACAGCCTCATAAGGTACTTAATTGTGCCTAAGAGTATGTTAAGGCATAGAGAGATGAGATGACTTGCCAGAGGTTACACAGCTTGTAAGTGGCAGAGCTATAATTGGCATTGGTTCCTGATTCAAGATAGTGACTATTGCGGTCAGCTTTCTAGTTGCTGCGCAGAAAGAACCCAAACAAAAGCGGCTTGTCGAGGGATGGGTTTATTTGGCTTACGGACTCGAGGGGAGACTCCATCCTGGCAGGGAAAACGATGGCATGAGCAGAGGGCTGGACATCACCTCTGCCACAGCACTGCAAACAGCGGCAGGAAGGTGTGCCAAACACTGGCAAGGGGAAGCTGGCTTATAACCCCAAAAGCCCGTCCCCAACAACAGAACTCTAGTGAGGTTGTAATTCCCTAACTGCCATCAGCTGAGGATCAATCTATCAGAATACATTCATTTGTTTGTGGGGGACACCTGGATCAAACCATGACAGTGACTCTAGATGGGTAAGCGATGCCAAGCGAGCCTCAACGAAATGAAAACGGACCATCTCCCTATCGGTTTCATTATTGGCTCCTGAAGAAATGGTGACTTTGTAAATAGTACCACAGAATTAAAGGTATGCCTAAGAACTACTGTGGCAGCTTTGGATTGGGGAAGAAACTGCTCTTTTCAGAAAGCAGGTTTTTAACGTCTGTGTCTAACACTAAATTCTCTTGGAAACTAAGTCAAATTATGCCATTTCCTATGGCTCAGTTTCAGCTTTTGCAAAACTAAAGAGATAAGTGACATGCTCTAAAAATAAAAAAAATAAATAAAACCCCTTCAGTTTGTCTAGGAGACAAAAGCGTCCATTGAGGCCTGACAGGCAAACCTTTTCACCAGAGGGAACCACAGCAGAGTTATCTGCCATCACATGGACTCAGGGAAGAATGACTTGCTCATATTGAAACACTTCCACCTTTTCCCAATCCCTCACCCGTGAGACAGACTGGCAGAAAGCGAAGTGGCAGGTGTAATCCCAGCTCTAGAGGCTGAGACGGGGGACTGTAAATTTGTGGCCAGTCTAGGCTGCAGAGTGAGACTGTCTGAAAACAAAACCCAAAGCCAGTGACATGTGGATTCAAGGTACAGTGAGCAAAACCTGCCTTCTCCTGGGGGAAAACTTTAGTGAGGGGGAAGGTATTCATAGGGGCGGATAGCACACCTTCCCCACTGAAATTACAGCTTTTAGAGAAATCAAAAACCGCAGCTCATCCCAATCATCAGGCTCTGTCCATGATGGCTGCTCCCATCTAAGATTGGCGAAGCCATTGCTCTGAGGCACTGAAGTTCTCTGTCCCTCCTGTGTGAGTGGACTGTGCTCAGAGACTGGTCGTTCTTAACTGAGCAGAACCCTCACCAGCCTCACACATCCTGCTGGTACAGGGTGGAAGCACCCAGCTAACAGATAACTGTGATGTCACAACACTAATTGACGGAAGAAAGGTCAGGCTAATCTTTATCTTGCTCAAAAGACTGGAATTCTACATGGCAGGTTGTTGAAAGGGTTCCTGGAATGCAGGAACTTGAGGACAAGCAGCTCCATTGGATGCATAGCCCCAGCCCAGCCGGCACCCCCACCTCACCAGAAGACCAGGGTCTGCCAACACTCCTGGAGTCTGTTTCAAGACCTGTCTGCTGGAAGTGCTGACCATGGGGACACAGACACCCCCCCCTCACCCAAGATGATGGGAAGAGAGACCCACCACCCATCCCTTCCCAACCTTACTTCTTTTTTCCCCAAGAGAAAGAATAATGAGACTGGGAACTGAAATTTAGAATCCCGAGAAAGTTAGAAAAGTTCACATGAGAAAAAGTTTCACTCCCAAATCAAGAAACTTTGGAAACTTTTTCTCATTTTAGTCATACCTGAAGGGTCTATAAGATCTAAACGTGGAAAGACCTGCTTGATGGAGTCACAACTTGAAGAGCTTACTGCTATAAACTTTATTTCTGGTTCCTACAGGTTCTTTGCAGAAAGCTGGGTGATATTTGGTATTTGGGACATATGGCCCCTGTCACAGCTGTGAGGCAATACCCACAAGATGATCTGAAGGACAAATCCAGAGGTGGGTTTCATCATCTGCAAACATTTACATGGCCTCTGAGTGACTAACTGCAAAGGAGTCTGGGAAATATGCCATCAATGTAGACTTGTCTAGGTTTATCCTGGAATGCTGCATTGTTAAGTATTGCAAGAAATTATTGGAGGAAGTTGAGAGAACATTCCTTTTACGTTCTGAAAAATAAGAGATTTGACTCATTTTTCTTTGAATCTGGCTGTATGCGATCTCATGCTTTTGTAAATGCATAGATTGTGTATTTGTAGTGAAATCTATCATGTAGACTAGTTATTTGGAATAATTTTATTACCAAGCAATTTAATTGTCATTTTTACTTACTGACCATGGATACTTTTTATGCTAAGGAATAAAAAAATAAATAAGTAAAAGGAGACAAAAGAATGGAATCGTAACGTGTTTTAGCCACAAATTTATTCCTTTGTAGCCTAAGGTCAGTGTTATTAATAATCAGCACATGAGGACATTAATCATTATTTGGTATTAATTCACATGGAAAATATATGTTCTAACTTTAGCATCAGAGTTGTTGGGATTCTGATAGGTTATATGAGACACATCTTGCATTTTTGTGTTATTTGCTCCAATATATGTTAATAGATGATAATTATATGCTTTTCATTTGGACAACCCATATCCAAAAGTAATTTAATATTCACTTGTCTAATGGGTTGCCCATGGCTATTGATCATGTGGATCAGAGTTCAGTTTGATGTGCTGCTGGTCAGATTAGAAAGTGTAATCACGGCAAAAGATAAATTGCATGGTCTCTGCAGAGTCACTCTGTGTTCAGATCAGATGTGCTTTCAGACCCGGGAAGCTGGGGAAGACCTGTGCTGGCATCACTGTGGGACCTCTAAGAAACACCTAGGGTCCCTCTGGAATCGTTTGCCTCTGCATCAGTAAGATGAAATTTATAGGAACTGACATTTTATTACAATGGGATGGTAACAAGCATCCATATATTACTAGTGAATTATAGCTCTAAGGACTAAAGGCTAAAAGGGGAGGCATAATTTGTAAATATAAATTTTGTTATATAAATAAAATGCTGTGTGATTAAAATTATGGGGTTTTTTAATGAATGGATATTTGGTTTGGTTTGGATCAGAGAGCATCTAGAGGAAGATTGATTTAGAGGGAACGTGCCTCCAGTGGCTTCAATAGCCGGAGCATTTTATCTTTGTTTACATTTTATTTAAAGACAGGGTCTCATGTAGTCAAGGCTAGCCTTAAACTCTCTCTATGCAGTCAAAGTTGGCCTTGAATTCCTGATCCTCTTGCCTCTCCCTCCCAGGTGCTGAGATTACAGCTGCGCTCCACCATGCTCAGCTTAAAAATTATTCTTTTAATTATAAAAGAAATACATTCTTATACATAAAATTTGGAATGTTCAGAAAATTTCATTTAAGAAAAGAAAAAGATACCATCCAACAGCATATATATATATATATATATATATATATATATATATATATATATATATGTATATAAAATAACACCTTGAACTACTTTTATAGCCTTTTCTTTTGAGGGATTTTTCATGAAACATTACAAATACATGGAATTCCATCATCCCTCAGCATCTGTCCAGGACAGGTTCTAGACCCCATGAGTACCAAATTCATGATACTTAAGTCAATTGTATACATATATGTAATAGTACTTGCAAGTAACCTGTACACATCTTCTTTATTGTGAGGGTTATGGTGGGGAATCTTTATTGTTAACCTGACTGGACTTAGACTCACCTAGAAAGTACATCTCTGCGTGTGTCTGTGAAGGTTCCCAGAGAGGTTTCATTGAAGTGGGAAAACTCCCACCCTCTCGTTTGAAGGGTCCTGGGAAGCGAGGAGGATGCAAGCTGAACACTAGCATGCATCTCTGGTTCCTGACACGGACACTGTGAATGGCCACCACCATCAGAGGCACCCACTGCCATGGCAGGCTGCATCCTCAACCTTTGAGCCAACATCAGCTCTGTTTGCAGTTGTTTTTGTCAGGCATTGTCACAGCAACAAGAAAAGCAACTGATGTATATATACTTTAAATTATCTCTAGATTACCTAACGCAGCGTCAGGGACTAATGACAGAAATAATGTCCATAGATGCTCAGGCCAGACAGCTATTTCCCCTTATTTATATATAGTTCACCATCGGTTGATTGGACGTGGAACTTTAGAATGGGTCAGAAAATCATGTAGCAAGTCTACATACCAGCCAGATTTAAAATCATTCTTATTCACAAATAGCACAGATTCTCTGTGTCTTTTCAGCTCTTTTCTCCCTATAATTAACTATTATTGTGAATTATTCATTTTCCTCATATTTATTGTCACTAATTAGATACAATGTATGAGCAAGTCTTACAATGGTATCCCCATTTCCCTCCTCCCTGTCCCCACCCGGATGGGGACCTTCCTCAGTGGGCTTGCTGTGTCAGTCCAGCGGATAGGGGGTTATGGATTGTACAGGAGGTAGCCAGTTGTTCCAGGAAGCAGCAAGAACCATAGACAACCCAATCCCACCAACAGGACCTGAGATGCTGCCTGTCACCCAGGCAGGAGGTGAAACACCCTAATTTATGATATAGAACCCTAATGAAATCTTTGAGGAAGTGGCAAGATTAGGGAGAGTCCTACTTACACAGCAGGCGAGATAACCTGGGAAAGGATAATGGAGACAAACACTGAGGATACCCAACACAATCCAAAGCAGAAATGCAGAGAAGCTTAAGACCTCAACAGTAAAGCAGACCTAAAACTCACCCACCATGACTCAGGGATTTGAGCAGAAGAGGGGGCAGAAAGATTGTTAAAGGAGAACACCCAGAGCCATCACCCCACTCAGCAACAACACACAATGAATTCATTTGATATTTTTCTACTGTTATCTATAAATCACATAGAATGTTATTTTTATGTGTAAAACATGTATAAACGTTATCCTCCTCTGTATCATTATCATAGGGGTGAACATTTATTGACGACTTTCTATACTGTAAGCATATTTACACAAACTAGCTTAGGAAAGCAGATTATTATCCTCATTTTATACACGAGGAAACGGAGTCACAGAGACGTTAATTAAATAGCCCTGGTCATATCACTTACTCTTTTCTCTCCTTTTCGTGCAATGCTTTCTTTTGACACATATCCTTGTTGATACATATGACTCTTAGGTATTCAGTGTAACTCTTGTATAGTATTCCATCATCTGCATCTTATTTATCTGTTCTGTTCTGATGGTACAGCCTCATTCAAATAAATCTTTATGTATCTTATTATGCCTATTTGTGGGAGTTTCTTTAGGGAACGGATAAAGAAGCTGAATTGTTAGACTGTAAGTAATTCCACACTATTTTAAACTAATAATCATAGAAAATGATATATTAATTTTAGAGACATCTCATTATATTACCAACATTAATTCTGCTTATATTTTCTGTGACACCTAAGTGACATCACATTTTTGCTTTCTTTTGCAGTCTTTGCATATTTAATTTATTTTTCTTCTGCTGGATTGGAAGATCAGTGTGGAGAAGGCTAGCTACCAGATAAAGGTGGCGATGTGTCCAATCTCTGATTATAAAGAGAGTTCTTTTTAAAGTGAGCATTATTAAATATATGTTTTGTGGCAGCTATGCACTAAATACTCTGTGTCAGATTGAGAAAGATTCCTCTTTCAGGTTTGCAAAGAGGTTTGTTAAGCTTGACTGCATTATTGTCTACACATTTTGAGGGGATTATGTAGCCTTTCTTTTATAATCTGCTTATGTGGAAAATTACATTAGTATAATTTATAAGTTTGAATAACCCATGCATTCCTGCAACAACACATATTAGACCTGATACATGCATATGCTTCTTTTTATAATATTAATATTATTTTCAAATATTCCATTTAGGAATTTTACATCTATATTCACAAGAGATCTGTCTAAAATTTTTCTTTCCTGAGTTATCTTACACATTATTCATATCAAGAGTTTATAGGATTGAGCTGGGGCATCATCTTTTTAACTGTTTGAGGAAGTTTCCATAATGTCAGAATTATCTGTTCCTTGAAGTATGGTAGAACTTGCATCAAAATATTGGGACAATTTGTTTTTGTTGTTGTTGTTGAGGATAATTGTGGAGGTTGATGACCTTATTTTTTTATATTTTATTTATTCATTTTCAAGCAGATGCACAGAGAGAGAGAGAGAGAGAGAGAGAGAGAGAGAGAGAGAGAGAGAGAGAGAGAGAGAAAGAGAGAAAGAGAGAGAACGCACCAGGGCAACCACCTTGTGGGTCTGGCATATGTGGGTCCTGGGGAATTGAACCCAGGGCCTTAGGCACTGGAGGCAAGTGTCTTAATCACTGGGCCATCTCTCCAGCCTGGCAACCTTATTTTTTAAGTGGTTATAAGTTTTATTATTGATTCACTGATATTTATAGTTTCTATTTAATTTCTATTTTATCGGAGTTTTCAAATTTATTGGTCAATTTTTTTTGTAGGAGTCCTTTGTGAGTTTTAAGAATTATTAGTGACTATATCTATGGATATCTTCCATTTTTTAAATTCCTAACATCAAAGGCCTTTCTAAAACTTCCCTATCACCTTGCCAAGGGATCATCTATTTTATTGTTCTTAGATATGACAACCCATTAGGAACTATTTGTATGATTAAATACTCCTCACATATGGTGAGTTGAGATTTGTCTTTTACCCCAGAGTCATGGCCTTTTTTCTCATTCACATTCCTAAGGAATTTCACAAACTCATAATCCCTGGAATGAAGGAGAGGTCAATACCATGAACATCATAAATCCCAAGGGCAGATGGCATTTACCAGAAACACTCATATAAATATCTTCTGACCCATATTGTCCTTTAAGGGTGACCTTCACATCAAGGGTTATTCCTCCATCACAATGCAGTTTATTACCTGGACCCCCTTGAATCCTGGTTTAAGCGACTACTTTGATAGATAGAATGTGCTGGAAGTGTCCCTGGGTCAGAAGTAGGTGTAAGCAGGCCTGGTTTGGGCCCATTTTCTTGCCCCTTGGAAGTAAGTGACTATGTAAGAATGAAGCTACTCTGGGATCATTTGTGTGAAAGAACCAGGCGACCAAGGAAGAAAGTTTTGAAAGCAGGGCGTTGCCAGTCTGGAAAGGAGATGGGATATCCTGTCTGGATATCCAACCCAGCTCAGCTTGTCAACATCCCCAGCCCCAGCTCTGTCTGATTCATACATGAGAATGTGAGAAAGAACCACTGATCAGGAAAAATCATGATTTTTGTTCTTTAGGTATGCTGCCAAAGATAGCTAAGATAAATAGACATTATGACGTTCTTTCCCCATTCCATCAGCTGTTTTGCTTGTTATTGAGAGAAAATACCCACCTAGAAACAATTGAAGGAAGAAAGAGTTCATTTTTGTCTTACAGTTCACGGGGATACAGTCCATCATGGCAGGAACAATATGGTAGCAGGAAGTTGAAGCAATCACCAGTCTGAAAGTACACAGTAGGAATGCTGGTGCTCAGCTCTCTTCCTCCTTTTTCTTCAGTCTGAGACTTCAGCTCATGGAATGGCATCACTCACAGTTAGCCTAATCTAGAAAGTCCCTCCCACATATGCTGGGTTTTGTCTCCTAGGTCATTCTCGAGGTAATGCAGTTGACAGACAGCATCAACTTTCATAAGATGGAGCTGCCCTGATCATTGAGAGGTCAGTGTATTCTGGCTCAGAGGAAAAACCCTGAATGACCTGGGATGTTACTGTGTACCCTGCTCAGACTGGGACTATGTGAAACTGGTTGCTAAATACGGTGTGCTGACCAAGGTCACCTAATTATTCTAAGTATTGGGATAGTTCTGTGCTACAGTGTTTGTAGGAAGACAGTATCCTCCTGAGGGTGACCCAAGGCTGTACATTCTTCATCATTTTCTTCCTTCCCCAAGAGTTTGGAGTCAAATTCCCAGACACCACACACAGAATGTCCTATCTTTCTTTCTTGCAGATGCAGGCTAACCCATAGTGAGGGATGGAGAATTACTTTGAATTGAGGATGGGAATGCTGATGTTCAGTTTAGGTGAAGAGGCCATAATAGTATTTTCAGTGGGGAGGTAGGTATGAAAAACAAAGCAAGGGTGATGTTAAATAATTAGCTTATTTATTTTCAAAATATTTTTATTTATTTATTTACAAGGAGAGAGAGAGAGAGAGAGAGAGAGAGAGAGAGAGAGAGAGAGAGAGAGAGAGAGAAAAGGAGGATGGATGCACCAGGGCCTCTATCCACTGCAAACAAATCCAGATGCATGCACCACTGTGCATCTGGCCTTACATGGCTACTGGGGAGCTGAACCTTGGTTGCTAGGCTTCACAGGGAAGTTCCTTAACTGGTTCCTTAAACCGAGCCATCTCTCCAGCCCTATTGATTTATTTTAATGTGACTGTGTATGGTTTGCATGCCTGTAGTGTGAAGGTACAACACGTGTGTATGCATGTGGAGTCCAAAGATTGTGTGTTTTCCCCAATTGCTTTCCACTTCAATTACTGACGAGGTTATCACTTGAACCCAGAGCTCACTGGTTGGCTAGTCAGACAAGCCAGTTCACCTCGGGAATCTCTCTGCATTTGCCTTCTGAGAGCTGGGATTTACAGGTCGGCCAACACGTCCACCTGGCATTTACTTAAGTGTTGGGGATCCAAACTCTGGTCTTCAAGCTTGTGTGGCAAGCACTTTTTCCACTGAGCCAGCCAGCCAGCCCCTGAATAAGGAATTTACAGACATACCTTTCTCACGGCCATGGGCAAAGCAAGAAATCCTTTCCTTTCCTCATGGGGTCTTGAGAAGGGTCCTGGGTTTTGCTTTCCACCCTTGACATTCACACAGTAAAGAATAACACCCAGCTCACTCATCCTTTGGGTGATCTCCAGGCTTCTCTAGCTGAAGTAAGAGGGATAGTAACCCTAGATAATGTCACGGACCACAAAACATTCCTGCTTTTGCAGCTCACAGGATGAGTTGGCCCCAATGACAGAAGTTTTTCTGCCAGTGAAGTAGAATGTAATAGGAGCCAAAGGAATCTACCAACCCAACATACTTGTTCAATACATTAACTCAGCCAGTAGAATTAATTTCAAGCTCATGTCTACACGGTTCATTTACAGTGTTAATTTGTAGGATTGGATGGTGACTGCTGTTTTCTTTTTAAAAAAATATCTTTATTGTGAATAAGTATATACATTGTATGAGCAAATCTTGTGAAGGTGTCCCCGTTTTCCTCCTCTCTGTCCCCTACCCACTGGGGTACTTCCTCGGTGTGCATACTAGATCTGTCTGTCCATAGGTTAGGGGGTTATGAACTGCACAAGAGGTAGCCAGTTTTTCATTCTCTTCCTTTCTTTCTTTTTTGTATCCTTGTTATTGTTCACAAAGTGAGTTAATTAATTTGTCACTTAATTTTTGCTGTACTCTCTCTTTCCTTTCTTTCTTTTTTCTCAAGTAGGGACTTTTGTGTCATCATTTCCTGGTCCAGATCAGGTTTCCATGTATTAATTTTTTTTTTTTAAGACCTCTGAGCACCCAGCGGTTCTGGCAAGTCAGGAATCAAACTGACAGCCCTGTTGGAAAGATGGAACTCGTCACCAGTCTGAAGAGACACAGAGTGACAGTTCACAGGCTCAAGGGCAGGCTCGCCTCTCGATCTTCTGAGGCTGGCTAGGATCTTGGCTGTGTAGGGCGTCCATGCCAGACAGCAAAGAGCCCGAAGGAATGAAAACAGGCCCAGCAAGGTAATTAGGATTGACAGAATGCTTGCCTATCCAACAGCCTTCTTTGCAACTGGCAGCCAAATTTAATACATCCTATGAGAATCTGAACACATACTTTTAGCTCTCGCCCCTTGAAATTCTTCAACTTCATCATCCTTGTTAGTTTTTATTTGCCATAGGTTTATCAAGCCATTTTTTCCTTTAGATCCATCACTGGCAGGGTGGTACACGTCATATTTTCCCCCCTTATGTTATAGTTTACCATGAGCCATCAAAGCAGCAACACATGAAGAAATCAGAGTCATTCAGGGCTGAGCAGGTGCAGGCGCTGGTGGACGTCTTTATGATGAACGCTCTTGGTGGAGCTTCCTGCTGGAGCTGCTGCTGAATGAGGGGGTGCTTCAAACTTTGGGGTTCTTCAGATGTTGTAATTATCTGAGTACATGGAATCCGCTCAAAGATGAGGGTATCGGATCTCAGTAACAAAGGGAAAGAGTGATTTTTTTTTATTGTGGGGAGGAGTACTATGAATAAAAAACCACTCTATTTTTATCAATAGTGTAAGACAGGCCATCCGGCAGTGACCCTTTCTTTTTCCTCTAAAACAAAAATTGGTGAGGGTTGTTTAGAATTTAATTAATTTCCAGAAGTACAGGTTTTCCGAAGCACTTGTATTTATTTTTCTGCTTCTTTCTTTCTTTCTTTCTTTCTTTCTTTCTTTCTTTCTTTCTTTCTTTCTTTCTTTCTTTCTTTCTTTCTTTCTTTCTTATTATCTTTAGGGGATAGAGCGATGTCACAGTGGTTTGAAAATCCTGTTGTCCTGTGTTTGACTCTGCAGTACCCATGTAAAGGTAAATACACACACAGCACATACATCTGGAGTTCATATGCAAGAGGTCCTGGTACTGCCATTCTCATTTTCTCCTTCTTTCTATCCCTCTCTCTTTCTCTCTCTCTCTCCTCTTGCAAATAAATAAAATAAAAAAGTAATCTTTGTGTGTGTGTGCATATGTGTGTGTGTGTCATAGCACATGTGTGGAGGTCTGGGGACAACTGTGGATGCTGTCTTTGTCCCCCCCCCTTGTTTGAGGTGGGATTTCTCATTGAGGCTCATTGCCAAGCTTTGCCAGGCTAGCTGGTTGTCGAGCTTCCAGAGTCACTCCTATCTCTCCTCTCTTCTCACCATAGAAGCACTGGTATTATGAACACCTGCCATAATGTCAGCCTTTTCTGGGGACCCGAATTAAGGTTGTTACAATTGAGAAGCTAGGGTTTTACCTGGTGAGTCATTTCCTAAGCCTTCATTTCTTTTATAATATTGTTGAAAATACGTGGCCGGGGATTTGAAACCATAGAACCCAAGGATGTCTAGAATCTGAGTTTCTAGAAAGGGAAGGGGCTTTCAGTGTTTGAAGCTATGATTTCTGATGACAGAGCAGCCAGAGAAAGAACACGTGTTCTGCAAACATGGCTGCTGAGTATCAGAATGGGAGAGACGGGTTGGTTACAACTGATCAGCAGTGGGTATCAGTGCAGAAAGTTGGTCATTAGACCTGTCCTTCAATTTACCTGAAAGCTTTATATTATTTTATTCAACATCCAGTTCCTTTAACTCTTGCTTTCTCAGTGAGCTAATGTAGTCTGGTAATCAGCTGGCTGTGGCCATACAGAGTAGTTGAGCTCTTCCATGTCCAGGGGGTGAATTTTCATAAATCTAATCCTGTCATGACAAGCCCTCCACCTTAATAGTGACTAATTTTATAATGGACATATGGTGGAATTCTGAAAAACAAGGCTATCTTTTCAAGGGACTTGGATATTTTGATTTTCAATCTAGACTCAAGAGATCATTGAGTTGGTTCTCTATCTGCAGTTATGGTGCTGTTCCCATAGACAATTTCAGGACATGAAAGGAAAGTGACCAGAAGTAGCTCAGAGGTATGCTTGTTCTCCTGACAATAACACTGTAAAAATTTTTATTTATTTATTTGCAAGGAGAGAGAGAAAGACAGACAGAGAGAGAGAGAGAGAGAGAGAGAGAGAGAGAGAGAGAGAGAGAGAGAGAGAGGACACATCAGTGTCTCCAGCCACTGCAAATGAACTCCAGATGCAGGCGCCCACTTTGTGCATCTGGCTTTACATGGGTATTTGGGAATGGAACTCTGGCTGTTAGGTTTTACGGACAAGTGCCTTAACTGCTAAGCAATCTCTCCAACCCACTAACTTTTGAATATACTCCATTGCTTTGTCCTTTGGGTTGGTCCATTGGTAGATTAAGAATTGAATACATTAACATGAATGATCAAATTCGATTCCAGAGAAACACTAGGTCAAGTACTGGAATATTTACCTCTTATTATTCCTAATTGGTATTTGGGAAAGACCTTGAGCCAAGTTTTAAAAAGATGTCTTTTATCACCCATCTTTTCTTTCTGAAACTTTCTCACTCATGGCCCGTTTTCTCCTATTCTTTATTGACTTGTTCCTGAGTCTCACAGGTGCAGCAAGTCTCCATTTCATCCTTGATGACTTTTAAGCTAAATGTATAGGTTGTAAATATTGACCCTCCAGTTAATTTATTAATCAAGACTGAGTTAACTTCAGTCAATGATTGCAATAAATATTTATGGGGATGAAAAAAGGTGATCCAGGTAAAGAATTTAACTAAGTATCTAGTTTGTAGGTAAATGGCAACTGTACTCAGAGATCAAACAAGCAAGAGAACCTACCAGCAATAAGCTGCGGAGCGAGAATAGTGATGATGCATGAATTTAGAGGAAGGGGAGTCTGGGAAGGGACAGCAGCCACTTCCAGAAGCAGCTCCCTCTGACCTGGGTTATCAACTTCTGTCTCCAACTTTGCTTGTCCTTTCTGTTGAAGCCTATAGTCTAGTTTTCAGGGGCAGAGTCCAGCTTGATGAGAACCAGGCTATCTTCCTTGTTCCCTGATGGCGCCAGTGGGTGCAGGAAGTTGATACCTGAAAGCTGGCCTCTGGTCATCAAGCAGAGGTGGAATCCTGCAAGGCAACACGTGTCAGCAGCGGAAAGATATCACTTGTGTTCCTGTTGATTGCCCGTCCCACTACTAATAATGCCAGATCAAAATCCCGGAATGCCAAAGGGCTATGCGAAATTCAACAGATGTTTTTGTTTCCCAACCGTAATTCACTCACTTTTAAAAAGAGAGAGAAAGAGATAGAGAGGAGAGAGAGAGTGAGAGAGAGCGAGAGAGAGAATGGACACACAAGGGCCTTGAGCCACTGCAAATAAACTCTAGATGCATGCACCATTTTGTTCATCAGGCTTTATGTGGTGCTGGAGAATAGAACCTGGGTTGTGAAGCTTTGCAGGCAAGTGCCTTAACTGCTGAGCCATTTCCCCTGCCCCTGGAAGCTAAACTTTTAACACATGATTTCTTGATCATATTCACCCCATTGTCCTCTCTTATTCTGGTCTCCCCTCTCCCCTGGATCCCTTTCCTCATCCTAAACAGTTCCCCTTAGAGTTTCATGGCTTTGGTTTTTCCTTTTCTGATGTTTAGTTGGATGTAGGTAGGAGCATGGATGAGAGATTATTTTCAGGAACACGTGCAACATCGCAGTGGCTTTACCAGCCACTTTTTTTTTTCTTTTACCAGTCTTTCATTTCCTCAGGATCCTCAGAGAAGGGCGGGGCCTCACTAATCCACCCACCCTCCGTGAAAGCATACTGATGAGCCCCATCTTCTGCATCATCTTCAGGTGATCACAGTTGGTGGGATTTCAAGAGTGCCCATGTCATGTCCAGAAAACTTGCACAAAGTGCCACCCCTTTCTCTGATCTTGCTTTCTTTCTGTCCCTTCTTCCGTGATGTTCCTGATATTTGAGGGGGGGTAACATAAATATCCCATTTAGGGCTGAGCATTTAGCAGTCACTTCTTCTCAGCACTTTGAGCATTTAGGAGTCTGCAGTCAGCACTGCTCAGGGCATAAAGAAGCTTCTCTGATGGAAACTGAGAGCAGCGCTAATCTGTGGATATAAATACAGATATTTAGAAAGCAGCTTGATGAACACAACCTGTCGATTGAGTGAAACAACGGTAGCTTTCCCACTAGGGTCTACGACTTCCCTTGTCACAGGCTTTTGAGCAGGTTTACAGTAGCAAGCATGAATTCCTTCCTATGGAGTGGGCCTCAAATCCAATCAGTGAGTGGTCGGACTCTTAATAGAAATGCCATTATTGCATGGGTGGGCACATCTTGCCTGGCCAATCAGCACTGTGGCACATGGGACCTACAAGTAATACTGTTGACTTTTCTCCACACCAGGCTGCGTAGCACCTGCCAGTACCATGAAAACTAGCCAGCAGGGAGGAAACTTACAGTCAGTTCCAGCTTCACTTCTCCATGTCTTGTAACCAAAGCATGTGCAATCTTAGCAGTAGTGTCTTGCCATCTAGTTCTTAGGCAACCAACAGGACTTATCTTTTCATACTAAATATAACCTCACTCTTGTTAGGTCTTTTTAAACCTTAGAACTCTTTGTCTTGTATCCCCTCCTCAGCATATGCAACATTTTGATAGATCTTTGATTTTATGCGACAATTATTATTTTTTATGAATTTTATTTATTTGCAAGGGGAGAGAGAGAGAGAGAGAATATGGGCATGGCAGGGTCTCTAGTCACTGCAAATGCACTCTAGATACAGCATTTCTCCCTCGTGCAATACAATTGAATGCATATATTACCATGAGCACACACACACACACAGAGAATATATATATTCTCTCTCTCTCTCTCTCTCTCTCTCTCTCTCTCTCTCTCTGTGTGTGTGTGTGTGTGTGTGTGTGTGTGTGTGTGTGTGTGTGTCACACAAGCACTAGCTGAGTATGTAGGTTGCAGCTGGGCTCTTGAGAAATCCAAACATAGTTTTGATTCTCGAGGAATTCTGACTTTCTGCTACATTGTATTGAGAATGCCAGTCTCCTTATCCGAGAGATTCTTCCCCTGCAGAAACTAAAGTCTGATAAAAAAGGCAAGTCCTTTCTCCCCCATGAATGTTTGAAACACCAGTATGGGGGTGCAGGGAAGGGTTTGCAAGCACAGGGGAGACCACACTGTCTGTGTGCCTTCCAGTCATATTTCCACGGTGTCTAAGTAATGGGTTCTCAGCGACTGTAAATAGATGCCTGCTTTCAGGACATTTTATATACTTTCTAGGTCCGGTCTTGTCAAAGTTTAGAAAACTTTATATGGCTATGAACATGCCAGGAATTTTCTGCATATTCATGCCATTCCTGGACAGATTTATCCATGGTTCAGGCAGACCTTGCTTCCTTTAAAGGCCATTAGTCCAGTGCAAAACACAGTGTGTGCCGATCGAAGTAGGAAGGGTTATTTAGGGAGAAAACATTATAGTGTTTTGCTAGACTAT
The DNA here is from genome assembly GCA_004024765.1 of Zapus hudsonius. NCBI lineage: Eukaryota > Metazoa > Chordata > Mammalia > Rodentia > Dipodidae > Zapus > Zapus hudsonius. The sequence goes on along the minus strand of PVHP010008567.1, from coordinate 18,935 downwards.
CAGGTGATATTTTATTTTGCCCAAAATTGGTAGGAATTTGGTCTTATTGAATGCCTAAGATATTCTGATGCTGAGTTTCTGTTCTTAGAGTTTAACATTAATTATTGTTTATTTTGACATTTATGCCAACTCCATTTAGTTTTTGACCTTCAACTTATTTTTTAGCCCTTTAATGTTATCTTTCTGAGTTTACCATGACTCAGGTACAATTTCAGATTATACTATTCACTTTATTAACAGACTAGACCCATGGATACCAATCTCTTAAGATAGCCTTTTGTGTCATCTAAATAGTGGCATAAAACTCCTGTGATAGTATACATCTGGCTCTGTGAGCAGAATAATAGGAAAAATCAGCAATGAGACTTAACTAAAGTTGTGGGACTGAAGTAAAAATAACGTTTTCTTTTTCATTTCCTCAGGATCTTGTGTGTGAAAGACAACGCATCGCACAGGACCTCCAGACTGATTCTTGTGACTTCTAAATGCTGAGCCTGGTTTCCCTGGGGAGAAGGGCTGAGGATGATGGTGTTAGAAAAGAGCAGTTCATGGGTCAGTGCTTGAGCCAAATTAAAGCTCTTGTGGCCTAATGGTTCGCAAAGTCTGGGATTTTGTTAATTTTTTTCTTAATTCTTTGACCCATAATGATGGAAAAGAGACAATAGGTGATAAACTGTGCAATGTGAAATTGGGTGAATGTATAATTTTTAGTTCACTTGGCCCATGGAAATGTTATGTCGAGGTCAGCTCTGAAAGAAATGGAACATTCTCTAGAGAGCTGCCATAGAGGTTAAGTACACTTCCTGCTCATGCACGAGGGGGCCTAAAACTATCCTAGTTCTAAACTCCAGAACTCATGCTAACAGCTGGGCTTGGCCACACCTATCTGGAACCCCAGCCCTGTAAAAGGGAGCAGAGAGCAAGACATCTCCCAGGCTCCTGAGAAAACTAGCAAACTCTGGTATCATTAAGAGACCCAGTCCCCCCAACTCTTGTAGGCCAGCTCATGGATCAATGGTGTACTGCAAGGGCACATACCCCCCCACCCCACACACACATACAAACCCACACACCACCCAATGCACTCAGGACACTACACAGGCACACATATATACAAACAAACAAAAGAAGAAGGAGGGGAAGGAGAAAAGGAAGGAGAAGAAAGAGGAAAAAAATGGAATGTGCACACTTTCTAGGAAATCATTAAATCCATTTTGTTTAGTCTTAGAACTTGATAGTGGTACCTGAGCCATGAATTCTACTTTGGGCTGGTTAAATATTGTGCTATTAGGAGACAAATTCTGAAAGAAATGAGAATTCTTTCTACAGCTAAATATAGGTATGAAGGCACTTATGTGAGCTGAATAGTATAAAAGAAACTTTCAGGCACAGAAATCCTATTCTACCTTGTAAAATAATGATAGAACCTACTGGTATAAAATGGATAGGAAGATAATTTGTGAGCCTTGTTTAACACAGTTGTTGCTTCGACAAAGCACCTGACCAAGAGCAGCTGATGGGAGAAAAATTCTTAATTTTGGCTTACAGTCTTGAGTGGAAGGGGAATGAGGGTAGAGCAGAGGCTGGACATCACCTCTGTCATAGCAGGTAGGAGCAGCTGCAGGAGAGTAAGCTGAGTTCTAGCTAAGCAGCACTGGCTATAATACCCATAAACCCTTCCCCAACAACACACCTTCTCCAGCAAGACTCCACCTCCCAAATTGCCATCAGCTGGGAACAAAGCATTCAAAACAAGAGTTTATGGGGGTGAGGGGGAAGGCACTTAATACAAGCCACAACAATAACTTTCTGTCTATCTAGATAGAATATTTTATTCCTTGGCCAGATCTGTGAAGATGCTAAGTAACTTTTAAGGTTACTAATATTATCTGTTTTTCTAGTTAAGATTTAAATATATTAGTATTTTTCAAATATTTAGAGACTATAACATGTTAGTAAATAATATTTTTAGTCTTAATTCAAATATATTATCTAACGTAGATTATTTGCTCTGACAAATAGTTTAAATGGTTTAACATAGCAGAAATTTATTTTACTTTTGCTTTACAGTGTTATACAAATGAGTGCAGGGCACCCAGGTTCATATCCTGTGTGGCTCTACCATCTTGTAGGGGCTTTTCTCCTCTTTATTCCCTGAACATATGGGAAGAGAGGGAACGTGGAGAAGGATTATCTGCTCAGAACAGCCCTGTGCTAGAGGTGATACTCTTCACAGACATATGTTGCATTGTCTGGAACTCAGTTCAGAAACTGGAATATGTAACTTGCAGTGTAAGCAGAAGAAGAAAAGAATCCTCTGTCACATGTGCAGCAATTTTCAAACATAAGACATAAAGTGGGGTTGTTGCTTAAGGGAGGAAGGATTTGTTTTTGTTCATGATTTGAGGGGTGCCTCCCATCATGGCAGAGAAGGCGTGGCCTTGAGAGACTCTTTGGGGACAGAAGCATCTTCTCTGTTCACACCTCTGCTTTGGACCAGCAAGCATAGAGCTGGGCTTGAAGTCAGGCAGGCCAGTGACTGTAAAGACAGACCTTAGTAACTCCAGCTAGACTCCATCTCCTAAAAGTTATGTATCCTCCCAAAATCGTGCCAGCAGCTGGGGATGAAGAGTTCAAACATAAAAGCCTGGGGACATTTCACAGTCAAGCCATAAGAACATATTCAACATTTTTACTGTATGTAGTAAACATGTATGTAGCTTTCTAGTGACCTTTGTATGACAGATTCGTTCATTCATTCATTCTTTCATTTAGCAAGTATTACTGAGTATACATGTGCTGCTGAGCCAGGTCCTGAGAGCACAGTGGTGAGCCAGAGAGCTTGGTCCCTGACTTCCTCATGTTTAACAATTTAGTAGTAGAAATGAATTCATGTATAATTTCAAGCTGTTCAGATGCACTTTAAATAATATTTTTATTTATTTGCAAGCAGAGAGAGGTAGAGAATGGGCGTGCTAGGGCCTCTAGCCACTGCAAACAAACTTCAGATGCATGTACCACTTTGTGCATCCAGCTTCATGTGGGTACTGGGGAATCGTACTTGGGTTGTTAGGCTTTGCAGGCAAGCACCTTAACTGCTGAGCTATCTCTCCAGCCCATCAGATGCACTTTTGTATTCGTTCTGGGTAGCATTAACTTATAAATATCCATTCAATTCACTTTTCCTCTCTCCCTCCCTCCCTTTCTGTCTTCCTACCTTGTCAGGTAGGCCTTGAACATGTGATCCTCCTATTGCTCAGGTTACAGGCCTGGGCCACCGTGCTGAGTTCAATTTCTTTTTACGTTGGTCTTTGTCACACCCCATAATAATTTCTTAGTTATTGAATGAATTTGGCACTTCTGCTGGCTTGGTCATTTTCAGAGAACATGCAATGCCTGATTGTCATTCCTAGGGGACCAAATGTGGAAATGGACGTCTGTCTATTCACGTTGGATTAAGTCGAGTCTTTCAATGAAGCTTTCCAAGGAAACATCCTCAATGGAACATCCTTTAATTCTATTCTATAGCCTGGGTCCCTCTCCCACAAAGCTACCTCAGAAAGTAAATAAATTGACTACTGGACATGCTTCTGATAGTCCGATGGAGCTGGGAGTCTGGGTTGAGTCAAGTAGCATCATATCCCAGGACAGGCTCTGGGAAATCTCTCATGACAGAATCTTTATGGACACAACCAGCTACAAACTGCTTTGAGTGAGGTCGGCTCAATGCCTAGCATGAGAAAGGATTCCAAGGCATTTTTCCACAGCTTGTGAGCCCACGATATCATTGCTCCATCAGAGCCCCAAAGGCTATGGTCAGTTGAACACACAGGCTTGGGAATGTGCTAATGGTTTCAGTAAATGGTAGTTCTTACTTTTGGAGGCACACTGATATGAGAAGGTATCTTTATGTATCTATGTAATAAGAAGAAGATTGTCTGTACTCAGACTCTTTATGAATATCCATGTTCTCTTGGGCAGGGGAGTTTGGAATAAAAGCAGAGGCAGCTGCAATGTTAAGTTCAAAACTAATGGACTCTCTCATGAGATCCCAATATCCTAGGGGGGAACACTGGAATCTATGCAGGTTGCTGGGAAATCTTCTGTTCAAGACCAAATGAGAATCTAAATTTATAATAATCCTTTAAGAAGAAAGATAATCCTCAGGATCTTTGACCTCTCTGTGTGTACAATTGGAACCATCATGAAATGAGAAAATCTTAAATATTAAAAATTCAATGACCCTAAACTTTGCTGATATTCATGGTTGACACTAAGTTCAAGCAAAATAAGCAAACCTTGGAAAAAAGCAGGCTTCTCCACACAAATGACCTCAGGATGGTGCTGACCCCTTGATCCAGAAAAAGAGCCAGAAATGATTGAAAATATAGCTTAGTAGTAAAGTTTCATTATGAGAGTTTTGGCTCTTTGACATGGGAAATATAATTTGTGAAAAGGCACCTGTCTGTAAGGGAGAAGACGGACTCTCTCTGGTATATTAAAGATGAAGAGGATGTCTGTCATTAACTGAAACATTTTCTGAGCCACATCTCATTTCTGGAGAAATAATTTACTTTTGTAGTTACTAGAGTGGAAGCACATTTTTATTACAGTATGTGTATACACACACATACACACATACAACTTAGGCTATGGAAATGGAAAATCCAGTACTTATAGAATTTGAAGGATGTTTCCAATGAAAAGTTTCAATTCCCTAGGTATTTCTTAGGTGTTTGGGGAAAAATGAACCACAAGAGAATTTGTTTCATACTGGAATAATATAATGGTTGGCAAACTACAACTACTTCTGTCAGAAATTAAAATGATCGATTTTTTTCCACTGGAATTTTGTTGTTGTTGTTACTACGTGGGTTTTCTCTTTTCTACTTATGAAGAACAACTCTTTCTGCAATCTAAAGTAAAATTCAAAATAAAATCCTTCTGAGAGTGAAGAGATTAAATTTAATTTGAAACAAATCTAGTTTCTGCTCTCGTTCAAACAGAATATGAAAGCCTGTGTTTGTTGGCTCTATCTGGGTCCTCAAGTTGTAACTTCTACTCAGACTGCAGATTCTTGTCATCTGTCAACACCATCATTAATTGGGCATAAAGCAGGAATGTCAAGCATGCAAACAGGCTTCTCTCTTTTTTAAACCTTTTTCTTAAAGATAATTGACTCTTCTTCAGCTTAACGAATGATCTTTATCATTTTGGGGGAGCTGCCCATTACAAGTTTTCATGTTTGCTTGTAAAATTTTGTTTTTTAAGTGATTCTGAGAAACTATTTGTTATTATTCTTGCACATGTGTTGTTTATGGATCTGTAGAAGATATTTTGTAAGTAAATTTGATATGTTCTACAATGTGCATGTATCTTAGGGGGCAGCTGGAATCTATGCAGGTTGCTGTGTAATCTTCTGTTCAAGACCAAATGAGAATCTAAATTTATAATAATCCTTTTAGAAGAAAGATAAAATGCATGTGTATGCATTCTAATATACATTTTTTTTTACTTCCATGGGGTTGAATCAAGAAGTGGAACATTTATTTAGATTCCCATGGCTTTCAAACTGTGAACGTTGTCAATAAGTTAAAGACATTTGCAAAGGTAGTGGAGCTTTTTCTCAACTTTCACAGTATTTATGATTTCTGTTTGCTTGTTTATTTCCTGGAAAATCTAATATGGTTTGGTCGTTTCCTGGCTGGACCAAAGAACCTCTGCTAGGAGATTACTAAGTGGCTGCTCTGGTTTTAGGTAAAATTGGCTATTTCTTTTTCTTTTTACTGTTGAGAAAAGGTCTCATATAACCCAGGTTGCATTGAAATCACTATGTAGCTGAAAATGACCTTGAACTTCTAATCCTGCCTCTTCCTAAGGACTGTGATTACAAGTGTGCTAACACACCAGTTAGGTTTTTACAGAATTGCCCATTTCTCAAGGTAGTTTAAGAGGGGCTATGAGTGGAGCCTGGCTTTAGGACTGAATCCATGGTTTAGGGAATCACATTGTCATTTTTGTTATTTGAATATATTAGAAAGCTTATATTTTTCTGTCAATCTCTTTTCATTGTTTTACAAACAATGGATAATTTACTGCAGAGAATTTTATTAGAAATAAGCAAAAAAATGCAAGATCATAAAAGTATTTGCAAGATGATTTTATGTATTTTGAAATTGAGAATACCCAATAACCCATTCTGATTTCTTAATCATGGACTCCTATTTATCAGCAGAGGTAGACTGAATTTCTTCCGGGTATCAGGATGGCAGGTACCAGGTTGCTGTGATCACTTCTATCTAGAGTTAATGGTTCAGTGGGAAATCTGATTTTACAGAAACATATTAGCAACATTGTAATCATACCTGGCAGTAGAAACTGAGATGGGAAAGTACTGGTTTCTAGGAGAGGGTAGAATGGATACTTATCTGGGTTGGTGGGCCAGGAAAGGCCTGCTATAAGAATGGATATCCCATTTGATGCTGGGTTATAAGAAAGAGGTTCAGAGTGGACCAAAATGTCTTCCCAGCAGAGGAAACAGCAGGCACTGTTACTGTCAGGTGGAAAGTGAGCTCAGAGCACTGATTAATAGCAAGGCTAACGTGGCTGTTGGGTTGATAGGGACTGAAGAGTGAAAGAGCATAAAGCTCACCCATATTCAAGATTTGGTTTATTTCAACAATTCAATTGGAAGCTATTTAAGTGTCTGAAACAGGTGAGTATAAACCCCAAAGATAACCCATATTATCACCATGTCTATACTAGTGACTTTTTTCTTGCTTAGCAAATCTTCTAAAAAACGTAGATACTTATCACAAATATTCACACAACTTAGAAAGCCCAACAAAGAGGGAAAATTTATTGTGAATCCCAACATTCAAAGCATATCACTTAACATCTGGGCCAACTTTGTTTCACACAGTGCACAAGTGATTATCGTTTTGTGTTCACATGATCAAACTATATGTGTTTTCCTCCATTAAACATAATAAAAACTCAACATATGGTGGAATTTTCTTCTGACAAAAGTGATATACATCATTATGCTTGATGGATGCTTAGTTGTGAATTGCATTATAATTGGTTTTGTTAATTCCCTATTGGTGACTTTTAGCTCATCACATTTTTTTTTCTAACATGCTGAAATGATAAGTACTCCTTGAATATCTTTTGTGCATAGATATATATTTTGTATATATTTCTTTATTAAGATAAATGTCTAAAAGAGAAAATGCTGAATTAAAATACATGTTATATTTTCATACAGAATTTCAGTCATTTAGAATTTGCTATATGGAATTACTTGAAGAAGAATCAGATTTTTTTTCCTGAATAAATCTTTTACTTTTTGCAAACTTAAGGCTTGGTCTTCATTTTGTTCGTGTCCATGTCTGTCTCACAGGACTGTGAACTGCTTTCAGTGATACTAATTTCTGCTTTAGGGAACCAACACCAACCTGTGGTTCCAGGTAGGCTACAGGTAACTACAAAGTTATGTTGGTTATTGAGGTATCTGTAACTTACCTTTAAAATACTTAAATGTTATTATGAGAAGACATATATGAGATATGTGTGAGTGCACATGAATGAGTTTTAATTCATACCTTAATTCAGAGCATACACCAGAAGCATGCTTAGCTAGCATTTGAAAGAACCCGATGAAGACTTCTCTATTTGAAAGCTTTGGCTTCAAGCTTTCAACTGCTGCTGTGTCAAGGCTCTCAATGGGCAAGAGCGACTCCATTTTGAGACTCTGTATGAACCCTTGAACCTGGAGGAAATTAGACCTGTTTGGAAGGAGCAAGGTATCACTTGCCAGATCTCCAGTATCAGCAGCGTGAGTCCCTGCTATTGCTTAATGCATGCTTCTGCTTCCGCGATTAACTGCTTGCTTGCTGGTGCCAGGGATTAGGGGTGGATCTCGAGAAGTTCCTGTTCTTCTGAAATTAACTCTTGCATTCATAAGTTTGCAATTACTAGACTACGAAGTTGTAAAACAAAGTCTTATGGTTTTTCTGTGTAAATAATGTCCCTGGAAATGAACTCAGGGCTGCATTTAGGTTCCTGAGTCCTGGATGTAGTCATCAGGTAGCTAATAAAGACTCCTTCCTTACTGCCATTTTGGTGTCTGAGTGGTCATTCCAGGGGTCTCCCACTGGTACACTTTTACACTGCTATCTCACTCTGTATTGGAAGATGTTCAATTGACATACTAACTGGTAGAGGTTATATTTCATTAGTGAAATGCATATGGTACCAGATACATGGATTGGGTAGAAATCTTTGTAGATCCTTGTGGAAGACAAAGAGAAGGCAGGGTGGTACTAATTCAGGACCATGGGTGGAGGTGCCACCCTGCCTTCTCTTTGTCTGAAAACCTAGCCCACTTCAAATAAGTGTTTAAAAGTTCCTAATCTAAATATGATACACCCAATTCAGACATCCTGTTCCCATGGTGAGTCTGAAGGGCACAGAGCAGGGGCAGTTAAAGTTCTAAAAAATAAGTTTTCACCTCGGTTTCTCTAGTTACTTTGAAAAAAAAAAGATTTGTATCTCAAATGTCTCCTAAAGATCTATGTGCTATCAGCTTGGTTATCAACTGTGGCACTGTTGGCAGGTGGTGAGGCCTTTAGCTGGAGGGTTCCAGGGGAAGGAAGTTAGGTCACTGGGGGCCCATTATTACTTTTGCCCTTAAAGAGGATATTTGGAACTCTTAGTGTTTTTCTCTCCTTTACTTCCCAGCCATCACCACATTGTTTTACCATAACAAAGGTCCCGTAGACAACTAGACTGAAAGCTTTGAAAGAGCCAAAATAAACTTCTTCCTTGGAAGTTATTACATGCTATTTGTCATAGTGGTGGGAATCTGACTATTATGTACTTGTTTGGAAGTACAGATGATCCCTGACTCAATATGGTTCTTGTAATGATTCTTATTATTTGGCTTCATCTTGGTGCTAAAGTATTATGCATTCAGTAAAAACTTTGCTCCAAACTTAGAATTTTTTTATATTCAAACAAAATCATTCTTTCATTGTTCTTAAGGACTGAGATATATAAGTAATATTGCAAATACATATATACAATCAACACACAGCAAAACTCAGCATTTATTTACAACTGAAATTAATAAAATGAATAAACATCATTTTGGAACAAACACATAGCTAACCTTGCTCATGTCCTTGGCAATTACTCTAACATTCATTCACTGGGTTTGCTTATCACATTTAATGAATACTTTATTTTTATTGCTTCTGTTTCCAGGCCCCCTACCCTTCTTTTGGTACCATTCTCCCCCCTAGTAAACAACAACAAACTTAGAATTTTTGTTGAATTTTGAACTTTTCAGGTGAGACAATACTCATGCCTATTAGTATTAGTATGAACTGCAGCCCCTAGTCAGGAGTGTGATAGCAAGGTAAACAGCTGAAAGACTGCTGTGTATAGTGTTACCAAGCAACAATACTCTGTAGGGTCGGCTAATGTTTGGTACATGTTAAGTTTATGGCATTTCAGATTATTATTGGGATACAAAACTAGCCTAAGTGTTGAGTGGAATCTATGCTGCTAAATTTGGCCCATGACTTGCTTTCTTTGCACCATAAAGTTACCTGGAATAAGATATCAACTAGAAAGAACATGTGGCTTGTGTAGGCTAGTTCACAATGCTAGGAATGTCTTAAAAATTACTTTCATCTTTTTAAGGAAGTATGCAGTCAGGGTACTTTCAGCATTCCCTCCCCCATTGGGCTGCATTAAAGTTGGTCCTAGAATTCCTGCCATGTTTCTGTATTTCTCAAAATATGAAGTTCATATCAACAATAGCAAGTAGCAGGTAGCATAACATCACTATAGTTTTCCTGGGGATAGCCTAACCGACTTCTCATAAAATTAGCTTCTATCTCATCAATCTTTTCTCCCCTCTTCCCACTTTTCTTTTTCTCCCTTCTATTCTCTCTCTCTGTATGCCTCCCTCTCTGGTTTTCCATTCACTGCTTCTTCTCTACTATTTTTCTACTTTTATAAGGTTTTTAAAATCCCATTTATTAAATCACCAGATCCTCACAGCAAAACAAACTTATTTCTCATCTCTGTTCATTGGTGCCACAGAGCATACTGGTCCTGAAGGAGGAAGGCTAGAGCCATCCTGTTTACTGTCCCTCAGACAGGAACTTACAGGACCCATCACTTCTCACTCAGGCATGTTTTCCCCAAATTCCTTCTTCATCACTGTTCTGCTCACCTCATCTATGCCCTAAACCTGCTGTTCCCCATCTTAAGAACGAAAGCCTTTTAGTAAAACAGGAGAAGGCAAATATGTACACAGGGTGTGTTCTAGGGAGAAGTGCTTTCCAGAGCATATTTGAGTCTGAATTCTAGCTCCTTTAGAGTGGTGTCAGCAAACAATTTTGAGTGTGAAAAAGACATTTTGGATCATGTTTACAGGACCCTTGAATACCCTTACTTCTTAGAGGTTTGTGTTTAACTATTTGTTAAGGGCTTTCCACTGGCACACAAAGTCTGCGTCTCTTAGAGTTTGCCCTGGGTGCAGGTCTATAAAGAATTGAATGAGGTACACTCGTGCTTCTCAAGCTCACTATTTCTGAGCAATGCCTAGGCGTTGCCTCAAGTGCATTGTAATTCACAGCTTAATATAATAGCTATCTTTCTTGACCACTTGGACTATTGTAGATCCTCCTACCCTTGCAAGATTGGTTGTGTGTAACATGCAGAGGCAGTGTGGTCGAGGGCATGAGGAAAGAATTTTAACTTTGTTGTCTATCAACTCTGTATATTTTAATAATTAGAAACCCTTTTAGATCTTAGTTGCCTCATCTATAAGTAGAAAAACAACCATGACGTTATAGAATGGTTCTAAGTATAAACGAGATAATGCACCTGGTACTTAAATAAATATCAATTATCATCTTCATCACTTCAAATCATAACTTGGATATATGGTTGCTGGGAATCAAACCCAACCTTAACTTCTAAGTTTATGGGTGATTATGTTTTATGACAATGATAACAGATAATTAGAGCTAACGTTTTATCCTGAGTTCTAAAAATACTTGTTGAACACTATTCTAGGTACTTATCTACATTAATCACTTTTATAGCCTTAACAACAATAGAAAGTTAGTTTCCACATTTGGAGATGAAGAAACGGAGGCACAGTGAGGTTTCCTGCTGGGGAGTGGTAGAGGTGACCATCATCTTCCTTCAGTGGCAGTCTTTGAGTCACTGGTAGTGTTCAGTCATTTCTGGGCATTCCATTCTTGGCATGTTATTGCTTAGAAGTCTTCTGTAAATTAGTTATGACTCCAGCTGATAAAGCTAGCTGGGAAGGTGTACCAGTGTTCCCCTAGCTAATAAATAATTTATTGTTCTGCTGAAAGAAGGAAAAAATGAAACTTATGCAGCATGAATTGGATCCAAACCTGGAATCCATTAGGAAAGGGTAATTTTTGGTAGAGCTACTAGTTGGAATTACCAAATTTCTCCTTGACTTTGCTCTACGGTGCATGCCTGAGTGGGAAATGGATGGGGGCACACGGGGAGGTGGCTCAGCAGGTAAGAACACTTGCTCCACAAACATGATCACCTGAGTTTGATCCATAGCACCCACATTAAAATCTGGGCATGGGCTGCATGCCTGGACCTGTAGTCCTGTAGAGACAGAGACAGGAGAGTCATAGGGACCTGCTGGTCAACTAATCTGGTAGCTCCAGGCTCAGTGAGAGACTCTGTCTCAAGAAAACAACGTGGAAGAGTGAGAAGAAGGCACCAACATGTTTCTCTGGTCTCTACATGTGTGCACACAGGTTATGCGCATCTGTACACACATACACATGTGCTGTATACACTATACATATACATAGCACACATACGTCAAAAAAGAATAATGGGAATAATCGTCTATATTTAATAGGTCTCCATGCAAATGCATTAATTGGTTATCATGAAAGTCATTTGAGTTAGAACTGTTCTTATATCTGTTATTCAGACGAGTTGAAAAATTATGACAATGGTCACAGTGCTGCTATTGAGGGAATGAGGGCAGAACATGCAGATCCAGGGCCCGCTTTCAGCAGTCTGTGTGTGACTGTGGCTCTGGGAAGTCACATGACCATAAAGGTAGAAAGGTTTGATTACTTTGAGTTCTTATCAGTGTAAGAAATACCTAAGAGAGCTGAACAAAACGATCGTTTTCTTCCTCCTCTGTTCCAAGATGATCTAGCCTGAGGAAGCACGCCAGAGAAATGCTCAGCAGACACTACATGTGGAGGGTCATACTTCTGTTTGTGAGACAGCCATGCCAGGAGTGTAGGGGAAAAAAATCTAAAAAGCAGGGATGGTACATCTTTTTTTCTTTGAGGGAGATCATACTTTGGAGTAGAATGATGCAGATTTGGTAATGGAGATTTGATTCTTCTTTTGTAAGTGGGAACTGGTAATAATTCCGTGACAAGGCTGCCAAGACCATGCTGTTTTTTCTCTGGGACATCAGTCTGCTGCAGAGAGGACAGTCCCTAATTATTAAGATAATGACAGATCCACCAGTCAGCTGGCCCTAGTGAGGACATTAATAATTCTGTCAGAAAGCTTGAAATCATTTGCTCCTGTGATTTCATGTCAAATAAAATTTTATCCATCAGGTGTTTTAAATAATGCAGTTCAGCTCCAAGACCTATGTACAATGTTTTCTTTGTGCTAAATTAGTATGTTTAAAAAAGGGCTCCAAAAGAGATAAAGAGAAAAGCACTTCTGGCAAAAAGGAAACCAACACAGCCCTAGTGAAAGTGTATTTGGCTTAGAGTGAATAGGACCTCATTATTTTGGTTAACATTTAGCTTGTGTTTTATTTCCCTTAGCTTCATCTTTCAATGAATCACAATGAGTGCCAAGTAATAAATATACTGCACAAATGTATTTTAATAATCCTACAGGGCTTCATTACTATGGCTACAAACTAGAAATGTAAATTATGACTGATACTGTAACCTTGATTTGTTGACTTCAGAGGTTCTGGTTTTGCTGGTATAAATGCTACAAGATTATGCTAAATATTTACAGAATAAATTAACTTGACACAATTAAATGGAATGTCCTTGCTTTTGAATATCCAACAGATATTGCCAAAGTCTGTGAAGATTGTGTTATACATAAAATGGTGTATGGTTTAGAATTTTTTAAATGAAAACAATCAATACTTTAAGGTAATATATTGGGAAGTTGCCCAAGAGAATCCAGACAGCTGTTTTTAATAATGCAGGTAAATTCTAGCCATGGGAAAAATCTCTCTTACTGCCTGAGTTGCTGGAAAGGTATTATGCATTAAACAGGTCCTGGGATAATTAGAAAAATGCCTTGTCCTGTCTGTGCTCAACCTATTTTTCTCTTTTGCTTTGTTTATGTAGTTTATTGTCAGCTCTCTGTTTTTCCCTTCCATGCTGGTAAATCTGGAATTTGGAAATAGTTGTTACTTCAGGAGAAAACAGTATGCTGTGTCAATTTATTAGTGATTTCCTATTGATCTTTAATAGCCTCCTAAAATCCCTGTGTAGCTATACCCTCCTTAAAGTCCTGGACTAAATGCATCCTTCATGAAACTCTGTGGCTGAGTGGTCATGAGACCTTCCCTGAAGTCCTTTCTAAGTGGTTTACTTAGATTCTCAGGGAACAGGCACTATATAAGGTTTTATTTGTTACACATGCACACAGTTCTGTTCTTCCAAACACATTTCAGTGAGGATAGGGATCTTTTCTTACCTTTGTGTGATTTCCCAAATGCTTTTGCCTTATTTGAGTGTGGGATTCAATAGTGATTTGTAGAATGCATAGATGAACTGCTCTGCTCCAACAGAACATTTGCTCACCTGAGTGAGTGTAACACTAAGGACGTGACTGAACAAGGGAGTGGTTCCTGTGGGTTTAAGATGATATCTTAGAGTGTTCTTGAAACAGTTAACAATGCTTACCCCTCATTTTAAGTATGTTTCACTATTTCCTGAAATTGTTATTTATATTATGTATTTGTTTGCATTATAGAGCGATGATAGCTTTTATCTTTCCCAGTCTTCATCCATGGTGTCCTGCTTTAATCCACAAGTGCTTGAGCTCAGTTTCCCTTTGCCTATGGCAAAGTGGTCAGATTTGAAAAACCAACATAGAGCTGTATCCTCAGAATAAGATGTTCAGTGCTTTTCTAATAATCTCATTCTCTTCTCAAATGCTTTTCACGCTGCTCCACATTGATCCAAAGCCTTTGTTTCACTTATGAACCAGCTCAGAAGTTTCCACTGCCTGAATGGTTTACCAATCCAGGCTCCTTTCTTCCTGCTCACATGTGTTCTCAAAGGTCCTCCAGTATTCATACAGTTCTTTATTCATTCAACAAATATTCACTGCATTCAAGCCTCACGTTGGTCAACTTGAAGTTACAAAAATGCTCCAGACATATCATATCCTTAAGAAATGTCTAGTTTAAAGCTAGGCATATTGGACATACCTTTAATTCCAGCACTTGGGAGGCTGGGGTAGGAGGATCACCATGAGTCCAAGGCTAGCCTGGGCTACCTAGTAAGTCAGGCCAGCCTGAGCCAGAGTGAGTCCATGCCACAAAACAAAACAAAACAAAACAAGAAGATGTAGCTCAGAGGGAAAGAATACACATAGCTCTGTGCCTAGGTAGAAAAAATTAGTGCCAAAAACAAGTGTCAATGAAACAAGACAGGAGCTCAGTGGGAACAGAACCTCCTTTATGCTGTATTTTCGTGGACTGGTCTGTACCAGGTTGGACATTTGGAAACATTACTTTGCGATGATTTCATTGTTAACTAGATACTAGAGCTACACAAACAGCAGAAAATTTTCTCCAAAGAAAATACACTCTGTTGAGCATTTCTGGAGATGAAGAAAATACTAACCCTTTCCTAAGAGAAATGGAGGTTGAATTTTATGTTGTTAATCCAGGGAATTCCTCTCCATCTCCTCCCAGCTCTTGTCCTCCAGTTATCGGCTCTCTTGTGATTCTCATCAGCCTGAAGGAGGAATTCCCTTCTCCCCGTGCTTCTCTTAGATGTTGGGAGCCTTGCTGGTTGTGGCCTCTCACACTCCATTCCTTTTGCTTCCACCTAACCCTCTTCTCAGCCAGATCCACTGAGCTCCTTTGCATGTTGCCTCCAGCTACTTAATACTTCTTGAAGGCTATCCTGATCAGATGAGGAGTTTAATGCACTCAGCAGTCCTCAGCATATGCCTCCTCCAAATGTACTAGAAATTATAAGCACCAAGATTTTGGGCCATCCTGTAATTATTTTATACACACATGTGCCACCTCTCATTTTATATTCTGGTTTCCTCAGGGCCATGAACTACATCTTCCAGCTCTCTCTTCTTTCCCAGTACCTAGAAAGATGCTCCCACTGAAAGATTTAACAATGACCAAGACCACCATGAGGCCACTCTGAAAGGGAAAAAAAGCTTTTATTTATAGAAAGCTGGAGCTGCCAGGCTATCTCCCCTGAGCAGGGAACCAGCATCTGAGAAAAATCTGATCTGAGCTTATAAGGGCAAGGTGAGACTGAAGTACAGGAAATTGTCACATAGGCCCATGTGGTCATGTAGGTAGCTCTCAGCATCAGGGAAGGAAGGTCCCTCTGGACAGATAGAGACACACCAGGAGGGGGTTTACAAGTCAGGCTTTATCTGCAACTCCTCTTGGGGTCTGGTTTTCATGTTGATATTTCTCTTGAAGCTCAGCCACAATGGTTCCAGAGGAGGAAACTGAGGTGCTGCCTGAATTTCGACCTAACACCCATCACAGAGGCTGGGATGGGATGTGAAGCTTTTTGCACTGGGTAAGGCCCCAGGGCTGGACACCCCTCAGCTAAGTGGTGTCTCTCCCCCTGACATAGTAACTGGGGTCTCAGTGTCCGGGCAAAGGTTGACTTCTTGGAGACCCTAAGAAATAGAAGATTTTTCAGGCCTTTCAGACTGCACAGCAAGGTTTAAGTGAGCTGTGACTCTTTGTATTCTTAGGGAATTATCATGAAAGGCCTGACCTAGCAAAGGCGAAGGCAGGTAAGGTGCATCAGTGTCTACAAGATGTCACCCAGTGTTAGCCAAAGCTGATATTTACGGTGGCAATTTGACATCCCCCCATCCAAAATGAAAGCACTGTGATAATGTGACACACAAATATTCCCACCATCCCTGTCAGAATTTATTTCCATGTGTTACATTTTATGGACATAGTAAATGTACATATGGCCTGTTTCCTTCTTTACAGTCTAATTACTATAAATAGCCTGCAGCTCTTTTAACTGTATGATGTATTGAACCATCATGTTTTACATGATTGCTTATTCCTGTCTTCTGAAGAAGCACATGGGATTAAGAATATTCTGGAAACGAGAGTCTAGCACTCATGAAACCAATACTGTAAATATATCCTATACATAACATTAACAGCAAATAGAAACATATATTTTGGCCTCTAGCCACAAAAAAACATGTTGAGCTGATGATTTTCTTCCTACATTAAAGCATATTTGAATGTAAAAAACAAAATTAAAACCATTTAAATTAGGTCTACCTCTCATAGTCAGAGGAAGCTACAGAAAATTCTTAATATTTGTTTATAGTGGGGAGTTTTGGTCTTTAGTTCTTAGGAACAAAGAACAAATCAAGAAAAAAGGCAAGAAAAATTAAGCAAGGAGGCTGAGGGTAGCATGATTTAGGAGGCTAATTTTTCAAAAAATGAGAAAACAAAACTATGAGTTGTTAGTTAAAATTTTGACTGAGCTTGGTGTATATTGAATATAATAACTCAGAGCTCAAGTGTTCTGGGTGGTATCAGAGGAAGGGGGGGGGAGGAGGAGGAGACTAAGTATTGGCAAACGTAATTGGAGCACTTATTACTTTTACTTTTACCCAGTGCCTTGTTGGTCCTTCACTGTAACATCTTTCATCAATTCTGGTGAAAGGAAGCCATTTTTCTAAGGGTACTTTTTTATAGCAAACATTGTCATTTTTCTCAATTAGAAAATTTTGCTCATCCCCAGACACTCAAACTCTTAAGGCATCCTAGTCTAAGGTCTTCCTCTTGTCCATAAGTACCATTCATATATTCATATATTTGCATTAAAAGTCACAACAGAATTGACTCTATGGATGGCCTAGGGATTCAGGATGGCACCGGGATCCAGTCAGCTCACTTCCCTGAGCAATCTATTAAGAGGTGAATACATGGAGAAGGAACAGAGAACGGCTTTATTAAAAACGTGGCTTCTTACCAAAACACTACTGAGAAGCCCTGAACGTTTGGTCTGAAGATACCAGGGAAACTACAGACATCCCCATCATCAAATGCAAATCTTGTCAACTGGTGACCAAATGATAGGGCAGATGGGTGGTAGAGTAAGATCTCAGGGGTGGGCAGTGCTGGAGAGGAGGTGGGTGGTTGTTGCAGTCAGCTTTCTAAGTTGCTGCGCAGAAAGAACCCAAGCAAAAGTGGCTTGTGGAGGAATGGCTTTATTAGGCTTAGGGACTCGAGGGGAGACTCCAACCTGGCAGGGAAAATGATGGCATGAGCAGAGGGTGGACATCACCTCTGCTATAGCACTGCAAACAGTGGCAGGAAGGTGTGCCAAACGCTGGCAATGGGAAGCTGCTTATAATCCCCGTAAGGCCTCCCCCAACAACACAGCTCTTGTGAGGTTGTAAAACCCAAACTGCCATCAGCTGAGGATCCATCAATCAGAACATATTCATTTGTTTGTGGGGACACCTGGATCAAACCATGACAGTGGCCGATTAAGATCTCACAGGCTTGGGCAGTGCTGGAGAGGAGGGTAGTACCCGTTGTGTTTGCCAGTCAGAGCTGGATGGTGCTGATGCCTGTCACACAATACAGAGAAAGGAGCCAGAGCTCGTGTTCTGTATCCACTCATTGGGAATTTCCAGCTGTCAGCACAGAAGCATGGGGAATGGAACATGCAGGGCCTGCCCTCAGCCATGCACTGAATATCCATCACACACACTCCTGTGCTTTTGCTTCCTTAACTTAGCTGTCATATTTGAGTTTTCATGGAATTTTGACTTTGCAAATCCTGAAACTAATTGTTATATGTGGAAACCCTGAGAACCACAGTCCTGCTGCCTTCTAACAAGTGATTTTGTTCAGGGCTGTGTCATTTTATTGATCAGTGTAGTATTCTCACCCTGGAGTGGGAACAGAGCAGCGCAGAGCACCCTGTCTGCATGGCAGAAATGACATTGCAGTGACCATTCTGTTTTGATTTCCAGCTTAACTGCTCGAGGCCCTCCTCTGCGTGTCCTTCTGTATTCAGTGTTCCCAGAATGGCCCGAGCGTCTTCAGACATGGTCTCAGTATGTGGCTGTGAGAATTTGTCACAATCCAAATAAACCTTATGGACAATGGGTTTTCTGGATATACTACCTATAACTTTATCATGAAGGGGGTAAGATTCATTTGTCCATTCATGTATTCACTTACTCATATGATTGGGACACCCATGCTGTCCCCTGGCCTCCTCCTGGAGTCTTCACTGTGGCTGCTGACTCCACTATCAGCCATTCACCCCATAGGCCAGAAACTAGGGATTGATTTTGAATCCATCCCTGTCTATGTTCTCTGTCAGCCAATCACAGCCAGGCTAGTAATGCTGCCTGCCCCCTGTCTATTGTTATGAAGCCTAGCAGCTGTTATCATTCCATAAAGGATGTATGCAGCCTCATAGCTAACTCTGCTTGTCTTGGGGTTTGCACCTGCTCATCACTAAACAGCTTGTCACCCCAGCACATGTCGTCTTGTCTTTCTGCTTCCACCCCCTTCCATGACTTTGCTTATTGCTGCTTCTTAAAGAGAGGCCCTCCTTCCCACCTCTGCTGCCATAATAACTGTG